>JASFCX010000446.1:0-11679 GCA_036937015.1 Crucibulum parvulum | reverse complement strand
CATTGAAATGTTGGTACTGTGGATAGAGGATGCAATGGCATGGATGGTGGTGGTACATGGATAGAGGAGGCAATGCTGTGGATGGTAGCAGTACCATTGATGGTGGACAGTACAGTCAATGGTGGGTGGTACCATTGATGGTGTTAGTACCATCAATGGAGGAGGCCATACAGTTGATGGTGGTGGTGCAGTCAATGGAGGAGGTACCATCAATGGAAGCCGTACCATCAATGGAGGAGGCTGTACCATTGATGGTGGTGGTACCGTCAATGGAGGAGGCTGTACTGTCAATGGTGGTGGTGGTACCATCAATGGAGGTGGTGGTACTGTCAATGGAGGAGGCCATACCACTGATGGAGGAGGCTGTACCATTATGGTGGTGGTACCATTGATGGAGGTGGTGGTACTGTTGATGGAGGTGGTGGTACTGTTGATGGAGGAGGCTGTACCATTGATGGAGGAGGCTGTACCATTGATGGTGGTGGTACTGTTGATGGAGGTGGTGGTACTGTTGATGGTGGTGGTACCATTGATGGAGGTGGTGGTACTGTCAATGATGATGGTACCATTGATGGAGGAGGCTGTACTGTCAATGGTGGTGGTACCATTGATGGAGGTGTTGGTACCATTGATAGGAGATACTGTCAATGGGGGAAACTGGTGCTGGTATTATGGGTGAGCACACATAATAGAGTAGGCAGGAGGGCTGACATACCTAATGGGTCCCCTCTCAGGAGGTATTGAAAATGGTGGAGGCACCATCAATGGTAGGGGCAGTGAGTGCTGGTATTGTGGGTAAGCACAAGCAATAAAGTGAGCTGGAAGGCTGACATACCTAATGGGTCCCCCCTACATGGGTCTCCCGATGCCCCTCAACTCTTCATTGTCACCATGCTTGTTGAGGGAGGTGGTGGTAGCAGACAGAGGAAGGTGGAGGAGGAAGGGTGAGGCGTGGTGGTGATGGAGGTAATGGTTGAAAAAATAAGGGCTGTGCTTGCTGCTGGCACCATCAACAATGTTGCACATGATACAAATATATAACAATAAATATAGAATAACAAACATATAATCACAAACATACAGCTACAAACATATAATTACAACATGTGGTCTACTGGTGTACAGAGGTAATTTAAGTATAGAACAAATAGAATAGATTATATATATATAATAAGCTGCTGTGGTCTAGTGGTTAATTGCACTAGTTATTTAAAAATGAGCCAGAAGTCCAGGGTTCAATCCTTGTTGGTAACATTCATTTTTATATAAATCAAGTAAGCAGCTTGGATTCTGAGCAGATTCCGAGGAGCAAAAATCCGAGGATTCCAAGTGGATTTTCATCAGTCCAAGCAGAATCCAATTGGACTGAGCTTGGACTAAAAGTTCAAAATGTATACAATTCATTACAAAAGTTAATATTATTAATTCTAGCTCAGTCCAATTGGATCACCTGGAGGAGTGTAAAGACCTCCCATCATGAATAATCCTATTCAATCCCATCCCACCCCCCTTCTTAATACTCTCCTTTTTATTCCACCCTTTCAATCCCATTCTCCACTCTTCAATAATACTCCTATTCCCATTCAATCCCCTGAGATCCCATATCTCTCCCCCTCCCCATCAACCTATACTCCCTCTCCCACCATTCAATCCTATCAATTACATCCACTCATTCTATCCCATCCATCCCCCTCACTGTCCTACACTTCTTCATCTCACTCTTATCTCCCCCCTCCTCAATACTTCCCTTCTCATTCAACCCCAAAGTCCCATTATTCCCCTTTCCATCATATCCCATCCTCCACTCTCCCACTACACTTCCCTATCTATCAATTAATTCAATCCCATTTACTCTCATCCCACCCCCCTCCTCAATACTCCCATTTCATTTCAACCCTAAAATCCCATTCCCCACTCTCCAATAGTACTTCTGTTCACACTCAATCTGATTCAATCCCATCCATCCCCTTCACTCTCCCATAAGTACTCAGCTTCTTATTTAATCCCATTCTTTTATTACCACACCCATTTGAGATTGAATAATCAGACATATAACATTATTTAGATAACATAAAAATGCGAAAATACACAGAAATAGTGTCTAAAACAATGCCCCAGGGTGTCTAAAACAGTCTAGGGGACTCCATAAATGTCTAGGAAGTTAAAAGAAGTTGAAATAATACCAAAAAAAGCAAAAAACACTGAGAGGAAGCAGAATTGCAGCACAGCCAAAGCCTGCTTTTAGCAGATATGAATCCTTTTTTGCGACCTTTTGGACCCTTTTCTGCAACCCTTTACATCAGCCAAAGTGCAAGTTCTTGAGCTAGGTCTTTCATTGGTCTTTGTCTTTGACTGGTCTTCCCCTTGGTCTTTAAACATCTTCAAACTTTCATTACAGTCTTTCAGTCAGACTTTGGTTGATCTTTAGCTCTGGATTGTCTTCAGCTTGGTATTTGACTGTCTTCAACTTTTATTCAGTGGTATTTGAGCTTCCATACCCTACTGTTGCTTTAAGTCTTGTTTGTCAGCATTTGTGTACATTCTTGAGCAAGGTCTTTAATCATTCTTCATCTTTGACTGGGCCTCAGCTTAGTCTTTGATCCAGCAACTTTCACATCAATCTTTTAGAGGTCTTTGAATAAATCTTCTACTTACATAATACTTATTTTTTGAGTGTTAAAGTTGAGTTGACAACCTTCTGACAATTTGTAGTTCTGTTTAGATCATAATTTCCAGTAGTGTTTATATTAGAATGCAATTTCATGTGTGTGATGATCAGCATACTTATTTATGTAGTACATATTAAATAATTGCAAGGCCTGGGAGAAAGTAAGTGTGTGAGGAACTGGTTGTGGACCATAGACACCAATCAAATGAGCAGCCCAATAAATGGAGTCTATGTGAATGACAGGCAAACACATTCATCCTGATAAGTGAGATCAGGCTGGACCATCCACATGCCAGTTCTTTCACAAGGTGAATCACTATATTTTTCAAACCATCACACCAGTGCACATGGATATGTGACCCCTTCAAACTTGAATGAGAAAAACAACTGGACTTGAGCAGCATGTAAACCTGAAAATCCATCCTTCTCAGGGTTGGTCATGATGAAGATGCAGTCATGGTGTGGTGTTCCCCATTGCCATGTGGGAGTTGCATGTATATACTCACAGTGCATCCCTCCAATTCCAGAAAGGTCACTTGGAGCAAAATAAGTTGCCAAAGCCATGTGGAAGACCTTTACTGAAAGTGTGGGGTTAATAGATGGACAGTGATGAAGGTCTACATCCATCCCAAAGACTTCAGCATCCTCATGCTTCTGATTGTACAGAAAGTGCTAAATAAGCTCTGAAAACCTTGGGATATTAAGGAAGATTGAGAGCATATCCAATGTTTTTGGATATCCTGAGACTATTAACCCATAAGAAATTGTAAAAGATGATGAAACTGAAATATAAGAACCTGGATGGCTGGGTAGATTAACATCTCCAGCTGATTTAACACCCTCAACCACAGCTTCTTCTGAGTCCATATCTCTATTTTGGACTTGGCTAGCTTTAGGATTATCAGGCTTCCCCATTAAAAACCCAGAAGACTCCAGATGAGCTTGGAAAGCTCCAAGCTTATCAAGTCACTGGTTTGTGAGGAGTATTTGACCAAGTGCATCATTGTGATTTGATCAATGCCATGGTTCCTTGACAGCCTTGATATGTTTTGATTCTGTTATGGATGAGCAAAGTCCATTTGGTGCACCAAAAAGTTGAATTAGCCATCAGTAATGGGAGACAGCATGCTGATGGGGCAGGGAGAAGTCATCTCTGATGCCTTCATCAATGAAAATGACATACTCATGATGAAAATGCAGTACAGCATTGTCAGTGGCTACTAGGACAGTCTCATCAATTGAGACCAGTGTACTAGATAGCAGAATTCCATGAATGCACTCAATGTGTGAACAATTTGATCAGGAACAAGTCCTGTAATTGCAGGAAGGTATACCTGCAGGGATATGAGTTAAATTAGTCTTCTTATAATACATGAATAACAAAAATACCAAACCTTCATCAATGCTTTGGAGTCATCTCCAGTCCATTGCTTGAATCCACAACCTTGAGGGAAGCAACATAATCCTGAGAATGATGGAACTACTGCAATCCTTTATAAATACATAATACATAAGTAAAAGTGGAAGGAGGAGTGCAATAACAATGTTACCTTCTATCAATTTCTGTTAAAATTTGCTTTGCCTCCTGCTTATCATTCACAGCTTCTAAATATTTAATAACCCAAGTAACAAGGTGGTCTTTGAAGGTTCCCTTGATGATTTGATGGAGCAGATCAGGGGAAAGTAGTTCATGAATGTCAGCTTGAGGGTCCACACTGTAATATCCCCAAGAATCCCATATCCATCCCACATCACTTTCAAATCCCCTCCAGCACTTTTATGAACATCTTCTGTATGCTGTTTTGAACATGGGACAGCATCATCTGGGTTACCATCTAAATCTGTATTGAGAGCAGTGCATCTGTGGTAAAAATTTGATAGTAAATATACTTATTATCAGAAACACAGTAATCATGTTATATATATACTTTGGACACCATCCAGAGACCACACATGCAAGTAAAATTTGTTCAAGATAATCTGCAATGTAAGGACCTATACCATAAATAACCTGTCAGAAATGACCATCTCCACAATGGTTAATGCATGGTTTTGTCATTCAGGGCTTGAGGGGCATGAAAATATGAGCAAGAGATGAGTGAAACAGCTGTTGTTGAAAATTGAGAAATAGAATGCTGTCTTGATGCTCTTTGTCTGCTGTGAAAAGAAAAATCAAATTAGAACAAGGCATACTTATGTAGTAGTGTAACTTACTTTTTGGTATAGCCAGAAATCCAATAACTGAAAGTGCATCACAATGTGCATGTCTCACCTGATTCTGAATATTCCCCAGTGATGCATATAATGGATAATACTCATTCTGTTCTGTTGCAATGGAGACAGCTGTCTTGTCACTACCAATAATGACAGGTGCAAACATTGCACCATGGGTTTCTGGATCCTCAGCAATAACATCCTAATCAAACATCAAAGATTGTCAATGATTAGTTTGAATGAAGAATAAATTCCAGTAACATACTGCCTGATCCCAAGCCCAGCTACCTGACATTAAATCAGTGTACTGTCACTTATTATCTTGGTGGCTATAAACTTGCTTTGGTGCATAGTCCATCTTGTTGGCAAAATCTGGGTTGCCAATCTGCAATTCCATAACCTTCAATGGATCACAAAACCAGACTTCATAAGGTTTCTTTATCCACTCAGGAGAGCCCTCATGAACATCCCCCTGATATTCAATTGAAAAGGCTTGCCAGGGAATGCCACCAAGTGGAATAGAGTCAATACTCTCATACAAATCATTTGAGTTTGCACATGGAGGTGTTGTATATGATTCACCATTATCACCCTCTCCAAATTGACTCCACAGCTCCATTAAAGTATTGACATTGCCAGCAGACATCTTTACCCACTTGAAGAGAAACTCAGCAAGCAGAAACTCCTCCTCTGAGGCAAAGGGAAAGAGAAGCTCTTCAGTTGTATGAGGCTCTTTGCACAGAGGCAGTGCATGGTGTGGTAACTCAAAACCATCACTGTTGCAAGGTTGGCCTAAAATGAAAAAGCTACAGAAGGAAGACATGGAGTTATTTTGAAACTTACCATCTAGATAAGGGTGTACTCACATTGATACATTTGCATCTTGCTGATCAGTCTTGATTGAACAACAATTTTGTGGAGTAGGAGGGGGTTAATGCTCAGTGGCTGGTGGAGAATTTGGGTGAGACTGGGGATAATGAGATAGTGGCAAAGGAGTATGAGGACTCAGAGACAGTGGAGGTGGAGATTGTGAAGGTGACAATGGTGGTACTGCCAGTGGGATAAACTGATTTCAAGGATTCTTCTTACATGCATCCTTATGTTGCATGAGTCCATATGTTGACTTGCAAGCCTTTTGACATCCTTCAAATGGACAGTGGTAGATTGAGGGTTTGAAAATGTGATGAGGTGGATGATGCATTAGATTCAAATTGATGTACAGACATTACTATTGTACTTAGTATGGTCAAAGTCATGGTATTCACAAGCCAGTGCTATGATATTCATGAACAAACAGATTATGCCACAAAGTTGTTAAACTCACTTCTGAAATTGCCATCAAAACAAATGAAAAAGCCATCCTGTCTCATCCCACACAACTTATCCCATATTATCCCTCCTTGGTCCTCCAAACATAACATTCTCCCTCATGTGAACTCATGAATCTAATGCATCTGCACATCCAGGCAGGATTGTTGCAGCTCCTATTCATTGTTCATCAGCAATGGTCCAAGCTGAGCTTCAAGAAAAGAAAAAAGAAAACACAAGGAAGGAGAAGGACAGAGTTGCTGCAATCAAGAATGTTGCTGAGTTAGAAAGTCAATTGAGGAGTGAGGAGAAAGCTGCTGACCAGGTAGCTAATCATCCTCCTGACAAGCTCAGTATACCCCACAAAAGGTGTACATGTCAGCTTTCTACTCCTGAGTTGCAAGAAGCCACCATCAGTGACAAAGTCAATGGTAAGTTTCTCAGCTTTTGACCAATCTCATTACATACTGACCTAATGGCTCAAGTAGCTCTACTTTTGAACAAGTCTGCTGCACCAGCAGTTGAGGAGCAAGATGGTGGCATGGAGGATGTTCAAGGTGAATCTGACATGCAACTGCAGTGTTTTCTTAAGAATTAATGCCAGATTCTGAACCAGACACATACCATGATAACATTGAGTCTGAGTCTGATAACAGCATGTATGAGCCTAAATGCAATGACATGGGGCCAGAGGATACTGACAATGCCAATATGAAGCTGGAGGACAATGAGCCAGACACAAATATACAACAGAAGAAGGGAGTGAAGGAGAAGAAGGGTATCCTAGTGAGAGCCCAGGTATGTGCACTTTGTGACAGCATGGGAGATCCTTCCAATGGGGACATGATTGACAGGGCCTCAATGCAGCCATTGAAGTGGAAAGTATCCAATGCAGGGACTGAGGCAGTGTACTATTTCCATTCCTCAATGTATTTTAAGCACACTTACATACATTTACTCCCACAGCACATCAAAGAAGAAGAAGTCATCACATCCATCCAGCATTCATCATGACTGGGAGACTGCTGACTTCTCCTATCCTTCCCCAGCTCCCTCTGCTATGGTTGCTGAGGAGTGTCAGGCAGGATTTTCTTTTGAGAATCAGTTTCAAATTTCAAATGACTGTGATAGGTTGGTGATGTAGGGGCAGGGACCCCTGCTCAACACCTCCAAGCATCCATAAGAGACCTCATAATTCCCACCTTCCAGTGTAAGTCCTGTCCAATGATGTCATAATAAGAATTTTTGTTCAAGCTAGACTTGGCCTATTATTAGAATTTTAATCAAAGATAATATTGTGGACTTGCAATTGTGGCTCATAGTTAGTAGTTGCTCAGTTGAACTTGAAGCTAGTATTATTAGTTTTCTCAAGAAAGTCAGCTCTATTAACTGGCACTGGCATTGACCAATTTAATCTATCTGTGAGTGATCTCAATGGTATATGATGATTCCTTATGAGTCATTCTGGCTTGTTTCCTTTCTTGTTTCTTTTATCTTCTTAGAATCTAATCATTATAGATTCTTATTTTGGTTATTTTTCACCTTGACTCAATTACAGT
This sequence comes from Crucibulum parvulum, assembly GCA_036937015.1. NCBI lineage: Eukaryota > Fungi > Basidiomycota > Agaricomycetes > Agaricales > Nidulariaceae > Crucibulum > Crucibulum parvulum. The sequence goes on along the minus strand of JASFCX010000446.1, from coordinate 3,930 downwards.
ACCTTTTATTTACTTACTTATGACCCACTTAGATAGTTTGCACTTGTATATAAAAATAGGTACAGTCAACTTGCTCATAATGCATAGCATAATAATGCATATTTTTCATAATGCATTGGTTTTTGGCCAAAACCATGTTGGGAAGTGGAGAAATTGCATATTGCATAATGCATAGGGTTTTGGAGGTGGATATGCATTATTAGATGGGAAATTTTTGGTAGTTAGATGATTATGATGGGACCAATTCATTAAATATTACACTTGAATGCTGAGGATTGACTAATTTTGTTTAGCTTTGATCATCTATGATGGAAAAGCCCAGGAAATTCCACATCAGCAGCCCAACTCATTCACACCTCCCACGTCTTTATGTGTGAAACAAGACCAAGATTGGTAATTGTGACAGAATGCTAAGTAATTGTGACTTGACTGTCACATTTGGTAGTGCAAAATTGTCACATATCATGCATGTCACACTTCTAGCACTGCATAAATCTAATAATGCATGGACTTTGGCCCTTTCCCAACCATATGCATTATGAGCAAGTTGACTGTACTTACATGTAATCAAGGCAGTTTTTCTCAAATCAGAGACCTTTGACACATATGCAATGTGCTCTTAAGTTCTGTACAAGGTTCTCTCTTGTGTTTCATTTACCTCCAGCAGTGTTCAAACCTCAGCAACTCAGCAAATTATAGTAGTGGCAAAGCTGCATTTTTTGGGTCAAAATCTAAATTAGTGGCATGCTTGATGCAGTTTGCACTATATCTCACTCAAATCTCCTCTTATCTATATAAAAATAGGAGTGTTATATAGAGCTGAGTCTTAGCTAGCTGTAGATATAATAAGTGTATGTTTTGGTCATATTTGAAAATGCAAAACTGCATCACAATTCATGACCAGATTATATGTCTCCATACTGGTTTTGGGACTTCAAATGGTTTGCACCATATCTCACCCAAATCTTGTCTCTACATAAAAGTTGAAGAGTTATACAGAGCAGAATCTACACCATCCATATATATAACTGTTGGAAATCTAAACTGTCTCATGCATTGCCCACCCTTAAACACCACTCAGAATTCCTTTCTATTTTGACCCACTCATTATTTAGATGAACTAGCAACATATTTATTATGGACCTGGTAGCTTAGAAACTGGTGATTTGTATGTTTAAATCTACTTACAGTACATACTCCTTTTATCACTTTCTTTTAGTATATAAGACTTGCAGATAGCATAGAAACATCTCAGTCAAGTTCTATTCTCACTGAGGTGAGTTACAACTTATTTGCTTACTTCATCTTATTCTTACTGATTATCTTTGTAGTGCTATCTTACTTTATTCCATTAGTTATATCTACTTCAAATATATATCAGTCAAGTTCTATTCTGACTGAGCACTATCTTACTTTATTCTGTTAATAACAAAACTATGTTTTTGGTGATCTTTGAAAATGCACAATCACATCAAACTCCATGACTAGCTGCCCACTCCAAAAGTTATGTCCAACTGAGTGGCACAATGTCTCATTCAAAACTTGTTGTATCAACATAAACATAGAAATTTTAAACAAGCTTGAGTCTGTGCTATATGTAGCTATAAAAAATTCATGTTTTCTGTCCATGGTTAAAAAAGCACAACCAGTTCTAATCAGTAATACTAGCTTCAAGTTCAACTGAGTGACTACTAACTACTACAAGCCACAATTGCAAGTCCACAATATTATCTTTGATTAAAATTCTAATAATAGGCCAAGTCTAGCTTGAACAAAAATTCCCATTATGACATCATCAGACAGGACTTACACTGGAAGGTGGGAGATATGAGGCCTCTTATGGATGCTTGGAGGCATTGAGCAGGGGTCCTTGCCCCTACATCACCAAACTGTCACAGTTGGTGCCAGTTTGAAATTTGAAACTGATTCTCAAAAAAAATCCTGCCTGACACTCCTTGGCAACCAGTGATGTGTGGGTTGCAGACTAAGCCAAAAATATCTGTTGCCAAGGTCAGATAGTCATACATAGTCTATTACCAAACTCTCTAGCCTCACTTGAATGACTTTGATACTTAATGCAGTAATTCAAGGGTCTCACTGATTTTATCATACTCAGTACAATATGATCACTCTTCATTAGCTGGAAGTATCTAACAGCCCAAGCCATGGCTACTGAAGTAATGGACTCAAGATTCAACAAGTAAATAAACTATCCACAGAATCATTGAAATCAGGCTCTAAGTCAGGTTCTCCAGTGGCATCCAAATCCAAAAGGTCATAAAATTCCATCTCCACCTCTAATTCTCCTGCTGCATTGCATTATTGGAGAGTTAGCCAGTGTGCATTGCTGAAGTTAAATAAATCTTTAATTGGTATACAGAAACTTCCCTGTGGTGTAACTTATTGCTCTCTATCTTCATCAGTGTCCAGCATGCTAATCAGCTGAGATGTAATGATTCTTAATGAATCAATGCTTGAATTCAAGCCTTCTTCAATAGGAGGTGAATCAGATGATGGTTGGCCTGTGACATCTTGCATGACAATATCATTTGAAGTTGATTCAGCCTGCTGTGAGCTTTGATCTTGAGGCTGTGAGTTTATGACTACACCACTCTCAGCCACAACACAAAAGGCATGCTTCTTTATGTGCTGTTTGGTGTTTTTATGAAGATGTTTGTCATACAGTTGCATCTTTAGTTCAGCAAGATCAAGTAAACACTGTGATCCTAGACAATTGCATAATTTGGTGAGGATCAGACCAAAAGTACTGAATAAACATTCACAAGAAGCAGAATTTGGACAAATGGAAAGAACATGGATGGCAAGAGTGGAAAGAGCTGCTAACTTGGAATCATATGAAGCAATATCACAATAGACATGAAGGGGATTTGGATTCTCATTCTATATTTAACAATGATATCAGTTTTGTCATGATCCAAATGGAATTGGTTACTTTTTGTGATGCTTTAGATCAAAGGCCTTTGCACACACCAGGCATTATAGCATAATCTTCACAATCTTCAAGATATTCAGAAATTAGTGAATAAGGTTCCCCTGGCACAGGTGTACCATAAAATCTGGACCAGAGCTGCAAGAATAAACTATAAATAGCCCCTACACTTGTTACCCTTGATGAAAGCTTCAAAGGTGTGAGCTTTAGATATGGATTAAGAATTATGGCAGCAATGAAGACATCCTGATCAGCTTTGGACCACCAAAGCTCTATACTGTCAAGGATTGCTTTATGGGCAGGTTTGTTCTCAGGATTCTGATAATCATCTGAGCTGTAGGTTATAGCCAGCAATCCAAATGTAAGCATGACCTCATCAAGTCTACAGTGTGCTGACTGTGTAATATTTGCTGCAATTGCAAGTGGCCCAAGATGGTGTTTGATTCTAAAAATAGCCATTAGAATAGTAAATGAGCCAGGATTAATTTTTTTACTGTGCAATAGCCAGCCAGAATTGTTAGTCATACATCAACTCAACCATCTTTTCAGCTTTCTCGCATCCAGAACTATTAGTTGTAATCAGTTGCCATTGAGATGGTTGCTTCAGTGCATCTTCAGCAATTATTGCCTCAAGCATGGTGTGAAGTTCAAGTAGTCAATGGTAAGCCAGAAACAATGTAGTCCATCATGTAAGAACAGGGCAGATAACAGACAGTCCATTTTGCCCATTCTCCTCTAGCTTCTTGCAGATATGTCCAAGAATTGCAGTCTTACTTCTCAGCCATGAAATCAGTTCATTGGCTTGTGAAGAATACTGAAGAAACATTGGACCATCAACCTTGAAATAATCACCTATAATTAGATTTATCTATTGATACAATCAAATCAGCATTAAATGAAGACAAACTTATATAATATCATTTACCTGATGAGCATAGCAATCTGGGACCACTATTTGTGGATATTTATCACAAAGCATC
>JASFCX010000444.1:0-11685 GCA_036937015.1 Crucibulum parvulum | reverse complement strand
GGAAGGCCAACCAAGTGCAGCTATCCAGTTTTGAATTAATTTCAGCTATCTCTGCCAATGGAGAAATAACAAATACATATGAGTTGGTTATGACTCTTGTTGTGGTTAATGTCAAGTTTAGGATCCATAAGCAGATGTGTCAAATAGCAAGAAGTTGGAGGATAGCAGAGGGATATATTGGTTGAGTTGGAAGTTAGATCATACGGACGTTGGCTTCAGCTTATATGCTGTGCCCTTCACAATCTATTCCGTGTCCTAGTATTTGCAAATAGTCGGAATGAGAAGTTGGAAGCAAGTTGGAGGGTCAGAAGTGTTATCAGACGTAAGTCTAATAACGAGGGCAAAGTAGATCAGAGAAGAGTGTTAACTTTAATATTCGAACTGAGGAGCAGAGGATACAGGTGGAAGGTATTTATGCTATGGAAGATAACTAGGGATGAAATAGAGATGGAATGGTAGTCTGATGGAAGAGGCTGTGATGATAGTATTGTGGAAACTAAATAAATGGTAGCAGCAGAATAAGTGAAACAGTAAGTCAGAAGGAATGCTGTGTAAAGGCTATGTAGCTAAATCAATTGTAAGGGAACTATGGTGATGAAACATATTTACAAATAAGGAAGGTTGAAGATGATGAACAGAAGGTAAGATGGGAGGAGTGTCGGAAGGAAGTTGAAAGGATGGAAGGTGAGCTTGAAGTTCCAGGATATGACAGTGTTCCTCCCTTAGGGACCGAACCCTTGAGGTCTGTGCATTTGTTTGTACTTGTTGATGAATGGGTGTTGATGTGGCCAAGTTGAAATTTTCATCTCTTCCCCATACTGCATCATACCTGTCAAGCCGCACCTACACTCCCACTTCTATTCTTAGTCAATATGTCTCTGTCTCCCCTTGACCAACTTTTTAAACTCCAGCAACAACTCGAGCAGCAACAGGAGCAAGTGCAGAAGGAGTGCGAGGAGCAGGACTGGGCGCACCAGGCCCAAATGGATGAACTGCACGTGGCCATGGCTGCAGCGGCTGCTGAGCAGAGACAATTGGAGGAGGAACGGGAGCGGAAGAAGAAGGAAGTGGCAGAGGCTGCAGAAGCAAAGAAGGCAGAGGAGGCTAGGCAGAGGGCAAAGGCAAAGAAACGCCCAGTGGTAGAGATACCACTGAGGGTTGCATTGGGGGCGGGTTTGGAGGCAGCTAGGGTGCGGGAAAAACGGAAGTGCCAGAAGGAGGCTGAGGAGCACAAGGTGCAGAGGAATGGAAAGTGGAAGGAAGCGGACGCATTGGACAACGACAAGGAGGAGTACCAGGTAAGTGAGTTCAACCTTTTCTTGATTATTACTGATTAGTCTTACAGCCATCAGATAATTCGCAGAGGACAGTGCAGAAGGGCAAGAATAAGGACAAGGGTACAGGGCAGGTGAAACAGAGTAAGGAGCACATGCCAACTGATGTGATGTGCAAGCTCTGTGTGAGCAGTCACCACCAATGCCTGTGGCCAATGTAAGTCCCTTTTTAGCAATCTTTGCTTAATGCTAACAGCTTTGTACAGAATTGGTGGTACTGCCTGTCAGCAGTGCCATAATCTTAAGAAGGAGTGCAAGTACCCTGGGAAGGTGGCCAAGCCAAAGAGGAAACATTGGGTGGAGAGTAATGTGGAGCGGATGGAAACTGAGGTGCGGCCAAAGAAGAAAAATCAGGCAGAAGCAGAGGGTGGAAGATTGCAGATGGAGCAGCTGCTCACTGCAATCTTAGAGGAGATGCGCGAGTCAAGGGAGGAAGCACATGAGCTCCAGCATGAGGTGATTGCTGAGCTCCATGTTATCACAGGCTGGCTCCAGGAGATGCTGGAGTTGATGGGCTACAAGGTCTTCCAGTGGATCTTGGGAGTTGTTGCTCCAGTACGATGGGAGCAGTTGCCCTTGGCTTGGATGGACTCTAGCGAGTGAGCAGAGTTTGTTCAAGGGTCCTCCAGGGGATTGGCGCACTGGTCCATGCTAAGGCTGGAGGATGAAGATTGGGTGGAAGAAGCAGAAGCAGAGGCAATGGAACCAGAGGAGTCAGAAGAAGAAGAAGAAGAGGAAGAAGAAGAAACAAAACGGATGGAAAAGGGAAAAGGGAAGGAAACGGAGGAGGATGCGGAAAAGGAGATGGAGGTGGATGAGGAGGACAAAGGTATGGTAGTGGAGGAGTTGGAGGCAGAGGCTGAGTCACAGATTCAGCGGGAGTGAGGTCATTGGAAGGAGTAGGAGGATCAGAAGGTCGGGCACTTGGCCCATAAAAATTGTACATATAATTAATTGTGGTTTTTTGGTCTTGAGTGTGATCTAAGAGGGAATGAAATAACTAGAATGAAAGAAATTCTAAGTAAGCAGAAGGGGGCCAGGTTTGTCGGGGTAACAGCGGTGGAAGTCGGAAACTGCTTCAGGTGCATTCTCAAGTTTGGTAGCAACTAACCAGGAAAATTCCTCATCAGTTCCTTTGTAGCCTTGCCATTGCACATAGTAGAGGAGGGGGCAAGAGCAATAACAATGATCAATTTTAGAGTCCAGAATTTCAGCAACTTTGTATTCTAATATGCCATCAACTTCTACTGGCGGAGGAGGTGGTTGGATGCAATTTGAAATGGTGTTGGCAGAAGCTGGTTCAAGCATAGAAACATGGAATACTGGATGGACGGAGCGGGGGTAGTCAGGAAGTTGGAGGGTAAATGAGCAAATACCTGCTTTGCCTATGATTTCAAAAGGTCCTAGATACTTTTCAGTGAGCTTCTTACTCGTGCCTATAAAAAGTATATGACATTACGTAATACACGCGTCGTCGCATATTCAACAGTTGCTTCTTGTTCGTATTATAGCTCAACAAATACTTAACTTCTTAATGTATAATTGCTTGTATGCGTGGCCATGCTCCTCAGATTTACACTCCATGAAAAAACCAGCTCATTGGAGCATGGAAAGTCAATGAAAACATTGCCAAAGCTGCTGCTATCACAGGCCTGCATTATGGCACTGCTCGTAACATCATTAAAAAGTATCAGGAAACAGGATCTACCACAAATTGTCATCACTCAGGCTGTCCCAGTATTGTTACACCTTGAATGGAGCGCCTAATGGTTCGCTCTTGCCGGAAAGAGCACTGTAAACCATTTAAGGAGATTGCAAATGAGCTGGAACCATCAGTCAGCAAAGGGACTGTTAGAAATGTGTTAAGCCGACATGGGTACCACTGACGGCTAGCTAGGAAGGTCCCCCTGCTCAAGCCAGCCCAGAAGGCTGCACGTAAATGCTGGGCAAAGATGCATCAGAGCTTAAAAGCTTTTCACTGGAGTTGCATCATTTGGTCTGACAAGTGCTATGTACATCTTGATGACAAACATGCTTGTATCTATGTCACACGGCTTCCCCATGAGGAACTACTTGATGAGTGTGCTGTTGGGACTGTTAGTCAGTCACCTGTTCATGTCATGGTGTGGGGGTGCATTATGAAGGGAATTAAGGGGCCATTAGTTGTTTTAGACTATCCTGGAGGAAAGGGAGGAGGAATGACTGCAGCTCATTACCAAGATCAGGTTCTAGATGGCTGTTTGAAGTCATTTTATAGGGACATGAAGGAAAGGAAAGGATATGTTGTATTTCAGCAGGATGGGGCCCCAAGTCATCAAGCAAAATTGACGAAGAAGTGGTTTGAAGAGAATGGCATTCCCCTTTTCCCATACCCCTCAGGTTCCCCTGACATTTCACCAATAGAATGTGTTTGGCATGAGGTAAAAAAGTGCATACGCTCTCTCCCTCATCTTCCAAATACTGTTGAGCAGTTAAAAGCAGCTATCTTGACTGCTTGGAATGAGCTGCCGCTTGAAGATATTGATAAACATGTCAATTCTATGCCTCAGCATGTTGAGGCACTTTTGACTGCTAAAGGAGGACATACACACTACTGATTTTTTAATACATACATATGGACCATTAGAGTTGACATACATAGTTTTTTAAGTAAATACTGTTGTTATTTTCACGCTACAAGATGCATTCTTGTTGTCAAGGATGAACGTGGACGCGCGTGTATTACGTAATGTCATATACTTTTTATAGGCACGAGTAGAAGGGCAAGTAGTTCTAAAGAATTGTGCCATCACAAAGGCTTGTTGACCTATCTTGAAATTGGGCACAGGCATACAATGATTGTCAGCAGGTATTTGATAATGCTTCTGTGCTTCAATAATCTGATCCTTCAAAAACTGATGTAATTTGTCTAGATCGGTGACATATTCCTTAGCATGGGTGGAAGCGAGATCATATTTGGGGTGAATGGTGATGTTTGGATGGTATCCTTTATTAGCAAAGAAGGGTGAGACTCCAGTAGTTGCACTGGGCACATTGTTGTAGGCAAATTCCACAAGCAGAAGGAGGTTGGACCAGTTGTCTTGTTGGTAAGTGCAGTAGGTCCTTAGATATTGCTCTAGAGTCTGATTAGTGCATTCAGTTTGACTATCACCTTCCAGATAATAGCCAGAGGTGAAGTGAAGGGTCATGTTAAGAGCTTTGCCAAGGGAGCAGAAGAAGTGGGAGATGAATTTGGAACCTCAGTCAGAGGTAATATGAGAGGGGACTCCATGCTTGGAGAAGATATGAATAACGAATAGTTGGGCGAGTTGGGTGAAAGTAATTGTATCATAAGTCAGAATGAAGATGGATTGCTTAGATAGTTGGTCAACAACTACCAAGATAAAATCAAAGCCAGATGAAACAGGGAGCTTCTCAATGAAATCCATAGATATTGAGTTCCAAGGATGTTCTGATATCAGAAGCTGTTTAAGTGTTCCGTAGGGCTTGTGTCATTGGGGTTTAGATCTCATACAGGTAGTACAAGACTTGCAATATTGCTTGACAAAGTCTCAAAGGCCAGGCCAAGTGTATTTGCAATGAATGAGCTCAATAGTCTTGTTCTGTCCTATGTATCCAAAGAGAATATGGTCATGCTTAATCTGTAAGATCTGGAGGCAGAGGTCCTTGATGTCCAAAACGTAAATGCAGTTGTCCAGGAGTAAAAGTCCACTGTCGGAATGAGATCATCGCAGATGGGAACTTATATCAGTGGAACAAGCAGTCATAATCAGATCAGAAGGAAGTGCTGCTAGTATATCCTTGTGAATCTGATCAATGTCCATAATGATAGTACCTCATAGAACAGGAGTGATTAGCATAGATGCTCTAAGGGATGATGTCAGTTGTTCCTGTGAGAACACAGGTCGGAAGTTGTGTGGATTGACACTGGCATAGTCACTGTTCCCCCCTTTAGGATAGACATCCCATCATCTAGTTAAAGCATCGGGTTTGGTACCCAATCTGCCTGGATGGAAACGGATGATAAAGTGAAACTGAGACAGATATTTCAACCACTGGGCTTGGCGGCAGGTAAGGATCCTGGTGGTAGCAAAGTACTCCAGGTTCTTGTGGTCGGATACCACATCAATAGCTGAACCAGAACCTTCAAGGTAGTGTTGCCAAACTTTGAAAGCTTCGAAGATAGCCAATAGTTCTTTATTATGGGTGTCATAGTTCAATTCCAGGGCAGTAAAGGTATGGGAATGGAAAGTGATTGGATGAATTTCTCCATTGGAGGTTATAATGGACAGGATAGCAGCGAGAGCGTAGTCAGAAGCATTGGTCTCAACAATAAGTTGGGCATCAGGAATCCAATGGGTAAGGATGGGTGCTGTAGTGAATGCTTTCTTGAGAGCATTGAAGGCATCCCTACAAGCATCATTGAACTTCCAAGGTGCACCCTTGTAAGTAAGGCGGGTGAGCGGAACAACAATGTCAGAGTAATTATAAATAAAACATTGGTAGAAGTTGGCAAAGCCCAGGAAGGACTGGATGTTCTTCACCTTGTGCGGTTCTGGCCAATCCTGGATAATATTGACTTTGTCCTTCAACATTGTCAAACCTTCAGGGGAGAGGATGTAGCCGAGATATTCCACAGAGTCAGTGTGAAACTCGCATTTGTCTGCACAGGTGTAAAGGCCATGTTGTTGGAGGCACTTCAATACTTCTTTGACGTGTTTGTGATGAAGTCCCATATTGTCTGAGTATATTAGAATGTCATCAAGATAGACAATGACACTGATATCCAGTAGATCACTAAAGATGTCATTCATGAAGCATTGGAAGGCAGCAGGAGCATTGGTGAGACTGAATGGCATAACAAGCCACTCGAACAAACCATAGCGAGTGCAGAAGGTGGTCTTCCATTCATCTCCTTCTGCTATGTGAACGAGATGGTAAGCATGTCGAAGGTCAATCTTGGTATATACTCGAGCTTTGCAAGGGGTGTCCAAAGGTCGGAGATGAGCAGAAGTGGATAGCAATCTTTCTTAGAGATCTTGTTGAGACCTTGATAGTTGACACAAAGTCAAAGAGAGCCATCCTTCTTGTGGACAAAGAGGACAGGGGCACCGTGAGGAGAGCGAGACAGGCAAATGAACCCAATGGAGAGATGCTCATCAATGAACTCATGTAGGGCAACAAGTTTGGACTGTGAGAGAGAATAAATTGGATCAATTGGAGGAGATGTGCCATCTTCCATATTGATCTTCAGGTTGTAGGGATGGTGAGGGGCTAGACTATCAGCTTTTGCTTTAAAGAATACATCTGCAAATTCATGATATTTTGGAGGGATAGTGGAGAGGTCGGGAGTGGTGTCGACAGAAGCAGCAAAGGCAGTGGAGCCAGGTGCTGATATGTGAATACAGAAAGTCTGTGTATCAGGAAGTTTGCTGGCTCTCATAAATACAGCAGCATTAATGATAGATATGCTAGGTGTCAGAAGGACTGGAGGCGAGGGCAGAGGGTTGGATAAAGGGGGTTGCACCAAGGCTTTAGCAGCCAAGGCAGAAGACATCATAGTCAGAGCTGGGTTATCTAACAAGTGTAACAGGAAAGTTATACTGCCCAATACCCAGTCAATCAACAGATTGTAGTGGGTGAGCCAGTTGTATCCAAGGATCACAGAGCAAGAAGAGTCCAGATTTGTTACAAAGAATGTAACAGTCATAGATTTGCCAGTTGGAAATTGGATCGGAAGATCAATAGATTCTGTTGCATAGACCTTAGTAGTACTGTCAAAAAGTTTAATCTCCACAGGAGGAATAGAATTCATTGATAGACCATATTGATGTACAAATTTCATATCTGCAAAACAATGAGAGGAGCCGCAGTCCAGCAAAGCCCTGATAGAAAGAAGGGAGTCGGAAAGGAACATGGATTTCAAGATAATGTAAAGAGAGTTTGGATCAGAGAGAGTGGACACATTGAGTTTTACCTCCATATAAGCACAGTTGAGCTCAACACAATCCTCAGCCTGTGTGGAGTACTGAGGATTGCTCTCTATTTTTCTGAGTCCCTAGACTTGGAAGTAGAAGAGCCCTCGGCTTTGGCAGCACGAGCCTTGGCCTTGGTGGCAGACAAGGTAGACTTTGGGCAGTCCTTAGCTACATGTCTGGAACCTCCACAAAACATGCAGAGATTGTTGTCAAAGTGTCGCTGGTGCTCTTAGGAGGTGAGCTTCCCATCTTTGCCTAGTTTGTTGGCAATGGAACTGGGCTTCTTCTGGTTGTTATTACCAGGAGATGAGCCAGGCAATGTGTTGGAAAGGCCGGAAGAGCTGGTGGGAGCTTTAGAGCTTCTGCTCTGGGCGGAGTTTTGACCAGTTTTCTTCTGGTCAGGCTTATGGGCAGACTTGGGCTTGTCAGAAGAAGAGTCTTTGTTGGAATGGCTCTTCAATTTGTGTGCAATTTTGGCACAATGTTCCCAATAACGCTGATTGACATTCTGTGCCGCAGTACACATGTCTTCAAACTTTACAGGTTTGCCACCACGGGAAACCTTGTCTTTGATGCATGCCAGAAGGCCGCAGTAGAATGTGCAGCAGAGAGCATGGTTGTTATAGTTGATAAGGCCCTTGAGCTTATTGAACGCAATGTTGTATTTGATAATCTGTTGATTATCAGCCATCTTGAGATTTTCCATTTCGGTCTTGGCATTGGCAACAGGGTCAGCAGGGCCAAAGTTTTTTCAGAGGATATCCAGGAAAACACTATAGTCATTCATCCAAGGCATGTCCACGTTGCCCTCCAGGTCTGGCTGGAACCATTCCAGTGTGGGACCTTTCAAGTAGGAGAGCATGAAATTGACCTTAGATTTGTCATGCTGATAGGTGCAAGCCCTATTCCAGAAGTAAAGCTGGTTCTGGAGAATGAATTGACAAAGCTTTTTGGGCTCCATACTGTCAAAGGTGTCAGGCTCTCAGACTTTAGCTTTGCCATCGTCCGAAGAGCACTTCTTCATGGCTTGTACAAAAGTGTAAAGGATGTGCATGAGGTTGGCGGAGTTGTTGATGTTGGATCCAGAGTTGTCAGAAGGATTGTCACCATCATTATCACTGCCATCATTGCCATCATAGTTGTCACCATCACTGTAATCATCATGATCTGGGGGACCATTGGGTGGTGGGTTGTAACCGTTATCATTATTGTCATTATTGTCATCATCATCATCACCTCCATCACTGTTGCCATCTGGGGGTGGTGCTGGGGTGTGGACAATGGAAGGACTAAGCAAAGTGGTAGGAGGGACTTCTGATGGTAGAGGCGTGAGAGTGCTAGGGCAAGATGAATTGGCTCGGGGTATAGGAGTAGATGAAGTGTGTCAAGTTGCTGGGGCTGGTGCTGGAGCAGGAGTTTGACCCGTCTTGGAGTTCTTAGTATTGTGTAGCATATTGGAGAAGACTGTAGTAGCAGTAGCCATGATGAATAGATTCAAAGTATGAGTTCAAATATACTGTCAAATAGCAAGAAGTTGGAGGATAGCAGAGGGATATATTGGTTGAGTCGGAAGTTAGATTGTACGGACATTGGCTTCAGCTTATGTGCTATGCCCTTCACAATCTATTCTGTGTCCTAGTATTTGCAAATAGTCGGAATGAGAAGTTGGAAGCAAGTCGGAGGGTCAGAAGTGTTATCAGATGTAAGTCTAATAATGAGGGCAAAGTAGATCAGAGAAGAGTGTTAACTTTAATATTTAAACTGAGGAGCGGAGGATATAGGTGGAAGGTATTTATGCTACAGAAGATAACTAGGGATGAAATAGAGATGGAATGGTAGTCTGATGGAAGAGGCTGTGATAATAGTATTGTGGAAACTAAATAAATGGTAGCAGTGGAATGAGTGAAACAGTAAGTCAGAAGGAATGCTGTGTAAAGGCTATGTAACTAAATCAATTGTAAGGGAACTATGGTGATGAAACATATTTACAAATAAGGAAGGTTGAAGATGATGAACAGAAGGTAAGATGGGAGGAGTGTCAGAAGGAAGTCGGAAGGACGGAAGGTGAGCTTGAAGTTCCAGGATATGACAAGATGTAATATCATTTTCTTATGTCCAAGTGCACCATTGGGAAGTTCCAACCACATGGAGTTTTTGATTGGCTGCTGCCTCCTGTTCTGCCAATTTGGCCCTCAATGTAGCAGCACTGTCAAAGGATTGGAAACCTCAAGCATCATTCTCAATATCCACACCCTCAGGTAATTCATCCTCCCCACCACCCAGTGAATGATCCACCTCCATTGCAATACCTGGATATTTCCCACCCTTTGGCCTTATCAGATTGACACCTGGTGCTTGAACATTGCTCCAAAGTCAATTATGTATCCATGCTTCAAGAGGACACCTTCTGCTTGCTTTCTTCCTTCTGTCCAGCATGCTCTGATATTGCAGGTATATGCACATAGTTCACCCTTCCAAAGATGAGGAAAAAGGTGATCAAAGTCATGGTTACATTGAAGCTTCAGTTGGTTTGGCTTTTGCTCCCATTCTGGATAGTCCTGGAAGATTTGGTCAAGACAGATTGCTGAGCCAGTATGATCTCTAAATTTGCTGATGTTAATATTTGGCAAATGACCACCAATTATGCAAACCCTGCCAAAGAGGATTTTGAGGACATCATCCCCTAGGAGACAAAGGAAAACCTTGCATTTGGGATCTTGATGCAAGGTATGAGCAACTCAAAACACCCCAGCACAAATCATACACTGGATATTACTGTACAGGTGCTGGGGCATGAAATCACTCTTGTGTTGCAGAAAGAGAGCACAGCATACAGTGGTGTGCAAAAAGATTTCTGATGCACATTTTTTAGCACATTTGTGTGTTGCAACACATATCACATGTTGGCATGTTGTTGAATTACATTATACCAATAACAAAAGTTGTTTCAATGTATCTGTAGAATGTGTGTATAAAAAACTGGAAAAAAAATCAAAGTACTAGCTAAATATTGTAATATTTCTAAAGTATGCTTTTTTATAAAATGAGGGTGAAATTGCTTGATGTACCAAGCACCAAATAAAATAACAAAAAATCCGGAAATATTTCAGAACATCAATACCTTGTGTATTTTCCTTTTGCTATCTTCAGAGCATTGACACAGGCTGGAATAGACCTATAAAGTTTGTGGATATATCCAATATCTATGCTTTCCCATTCTTCCTGCAAAGCAGCCCAAAGTTCATCAAGGTTGTGAGGACATAGGTTCCAAGCATGGATTTAGCTGTCAAGGTACTCCCAGCTATGCTCAATGGTGTTTATATCAGGGGAAGAAGGTGCCCATGGGAGAACTTGTATTCTATTATTATGGAACCATTGTGTAGCCATCTTTGATATGTGCTTTGGATTGTGATCTTGCTGAAATGTGATATCTTTTGGCTGAACTCCATGATCCTTGAGTGAACCTAATAAAGATGTCAACAAGATAGAGCAATACTGGACCACATTCATGCATCCTTCAATATGGTGGAGCCTCCCAGTTTTATTCCAGGATATGCATCCCCAGACCTGCAAACTGCCACCACCATGCTTCACAGTTTTTGTGACATTTTGCTCCAGAAATTCTTCTCCCACCCTCCTATGGCAATAATGTTTCCCATCTGATCCAAAAAGGTTAAATTTGGATTCATCAGAGAATCAAACTCACTTCCAAAATCCCATAGTTCTCTGAGCATAAGTGATGGCCCAAGTGTATTGGCACAAAATGTGAATCTTTGAAAGCCAGGGCTTCTTTCTGCAAATTCTCCCATGCAGGCCCTTGTGAATAAACATTCTGCAAACTGTAGTAGGATGTAATGATGGGAAAAGGACATGCTGTATATTGGTAGCATCTTTGTGTTCACCCTTTGCAATTATGTGCTCTGCATGGCACTCAGCATGAGGAGATATTGCTCTGGGACATCCTGGAATCAGTTTTTTGGAGTAGAAATCAGGGTTTTCCCCTTGTTTCTCCAGTGCATGGTATGATTTTGTAGCAGTGTTGGGGTGGATATTGAGCTGGTTGGCAATTTCAGTAAATGTCTTGCCCTGCTTCCTCCACTCCCAAATTCATGCTTTTTTGGTTGGTGTACATTTAATCATATTGAAAGCAATAAGTCAGTGAAATTTGAAGTGATTTTATGCACAGAGTGTAGCAGGAGAGGCTGTTGACTGCAGTGATTGATGTTTTAAGACATATTGTGTAGATATGTTTGGTTAATATCTTGCATCATGCATTACTTCATACAGAACTTGCCAAATTCACTTGAAACTTTTCACATCAGGTTGAGTACATATAGAGCTCTGGTTGAGAGAATTTTGGGAGCCAAAGGTGC
>JASFCX010000443.1:0-11712 GCA_036937015.1 Crucibulum parvulum | reverse complement strand
TTTTTTTCCATTGAAAATGCTAATAGTTCTCCAATAGTTTAATAACCTCAAGTTTTTTAAAAAAGGCTACTTTATTTCATAAAAAAGACTCGCACTGCCATGCTTGCAATGGCCCACAACCCCAAGTATTAGAGGTCCAAAATATTCGACCATGCCAAATGTATTCAAATCATCGAAAAAAGCAGTTTAGGAGAAAAATATATATATTGGTATCTAGTCATATAATTATCATATTTAATTGAAAAAAACTTCAGAAGTCTGTAGATTGAGGTCCTCTCTATCTATTCCAGGAACTATAATGGGTAAAAGAGGTGATGTGGTTGAGTAGATGCCGTCGTCGTCGTCGATGAAATTAGCTTATGTAAGGGGTGATGGATTTGACTGGCGCGTATCTTATGGCCAAGGGCACGTGACTATTTGAACTTCAACAAAATCCATGAAGGACATCCGCCGTCATATAAGTATAAAATCACATATGTACATTAATAAAGAGAAATAAAATGATCTACCGAAATGTATGGTGAACACTGAGTGGAATTTATTATTCTAGAGTGAGAGCAGACTGATTAATACTACAATTCTGGAGTAGCAGCTGTACTATTAGTATGATAACCCACGTTGTTCTTTACTCTTCTCTGCTCCATTTTCCCTTTCCCACTTGCCCATGTGGTAGAACGAGTTCTGCAAGTGCTTTTGTGGAGCATGATGTCATCTAAAAAGGTGACAACATCGTTGCCAATTCTGCTATTAATAGATTTCATCCCAATTTTGTTGCACTGAGGCACTTGTGCAAGAATAATCTCAGATACTTTGTGAAGTTTTTCGGCTTTGATTCTTAGTACATCTGAGAGTACATCTAGCTTGCAGATAATTAAAATTGTAAGTACATAACTAAATCAAGGCATGTGGTTGATACCACCTCTGTTTCCATTGTGTTGATGTAATAGAGTCGTGTATATGAAAAATGCGAAAAATGTCGCGCCATGCCGCTTGATGGCGTCCTCACGTATTTGTTCTAAGTCATTGATAAGGCACACTCTAGGGCTGCTGTACTGTATACGTTTATGGTCCATATAAGTGCAGTAGGAATATGGGTGCTAGTTGGTACTATATTTGTCTACTTTCTCGTTTAATCTTAGCCATAGAAAGTTGCGGCTGTCAGATCCTTAATCTTATCTACGTCGTGATGCAAGTGGTGATTATTTATCACAGCGTTGTGAAGTGCGACGCAGTGGCAGCGCACGTCCGTCACTCCGAGTCGCTGCTCTGGTAACCTGGCAAACTTAAACAACTGTTTTACTAAGTTGCTTATATGACGTCTGATCATTAAGTTTATCGCTTCAATGCTACATATATCAGACATTGTTTGAACATGCTTTGCTGCAGGAGTACGGGCCGTATTCAGGTATTAGGCTAGTATACATAGCCACGTGCTTACGGCCATCTCCGGACTACGTCATGATGTGACTCAATGCGAACCAAATGCTGGGTGAATAGCATTCACTGCTCCGGAAGTCTTCAGCGGTTGTGCATTCATGTTTGTTTCTCGGGCCGCAGCCAGAAACCACATTGCTTCCAGGACTTCTGTGGAACGATCACTACGTTTATTCCCTCATTGACTGTCGCTCTCGTTCTCGTCATTCCTTGTTCCATCGACACTGTAAGCCTGCATATGAACTTTCTATACGTTTTCAAGACGGTATGCACCACGAATCAAGACGATCTGCTCCTCAAAATACACTCGAACAACACTAGAAACACCCATAAACTTATCTTCGCCGCTCACTGGATCCGTACGATGCGAAGAAAGTCGTACTCGCAGATGGTCATCATCGAACAGGACGACGGTATGGAAGGAAATCGCGTCTGAGTCAGTTTGCATGAACATTTGAGTTGGCATTTGATAAGTCCCTTCGACCGTTTACTCTCGCTCCTCCCCATCCTTGCTTGAATCTTCCATTCATCCTACCACCTTCAGTGTCTTAATGACGCATCTCATTCAGAATCCCGATACCCAACATGCCTAAAGCCAGGTCATGCATATACGCAGAGTCGCGTGGGTGCCTTCAAACCAAGGTCGGGATTCCCAAGCCCTGGTCTAGTGCTGCACCTTGTACCCGCACGAAGATTCTGTGAAACACAGCACCTCAGCCAGCTGATATACTAGTACATGTCTGAATGCTTGCACGGCGGTTTTCAAGTTTCTCGCTGGTCATGACGCACGCTTGTGTCATGGTGTCTCCTACGAGCAGATTAGCGTCAACCTCGATACCAGTGACTTCGACCCATAGTGCACGGATAGCAATCTAAGAGCGAATCAAGGCGCTCTTCTAGACAAGGACAACTCTAAAAGGCTATGTGTCGATATATGGGGCCCCTAGGACTCATGCGAGAATCCATTTCATGTGAATTGTCCTGTGCTTTGGCAGTTCATCATCGAAACAGAGAGTTGATTCATCTGCGTTGATTCAATTACAACATGCTCTAGTAGCCCATACAGACGCACTCCAGGTCGAGAGGCTGCTCTGCTCTAGCACGGGCGTTCTACCATTTTTCATCCCGTCGATGATCTTCGTCATATACCACTTCGTACAGCATTCGTACGGGCGTCTATATCTCCCAAACTCAACGCCTTATTCCTCGACACGTGTTCTCCCATCTGCCTTCCGCGTGATTTCCACGCTAACTGCCTTGTCCATGCGTTCGCATACTGTCATTCTCATCGTGCTGAGCAGTTATCACTCCAACCATTGCATATATTATATGATTCCTTTTTTCGTTTCACCCGGTGCGAGAGCTATACCTCGACTTTGGAGAAGTGTCTGCCTGTCGTCCGCATGCTTTTCCGGCGCTCGAACGCTGACCTTCTATTTCGTCTACATGGCTCAGCCTTGATTTCGACAACTCCGTCCCCCTATCACGCCTCCGGAAGAATTCCAAGTTGATATGGTATATGTCCTTGCCTAGCGTATAATTCATCGAGATATTCGAATGCAGCTGTACTGCCGGTGGTATTTAACGTTCGAAAATCATTCATGTCTCATTATTTCAACTACCGCTGCCCCCGGTCACTTCGAACTACTAGCATGCAACTATGTTCAACTGGAAGACTACGATGCCGACCAGGGTCTCCCGGCGTACGCACGCGGATCTCAAGGGATGGTTGGATTAATCAGACTTCTTACTTCTTTTCCTTATACGCCTCGTTTTGATGCAGAACAATTCGAGATGAGTGGGTCATTCTGGTGGACCGAAGAGAACCCTACGAGGAGGAGCAAATATTCATCGCGTGGTATTGGATGGGAATGAATGGAGTGGTCAAGTGAGGGAAGGCGGACCTCAGACAGCGAGAATGTTGGTCCTACTGCTTAAGTTGTCTTTGGTATTTCAAAATATAAATGAGTAGTAGCAATGAAAACCGGCACATGAGAACCGGCACCAGAGGGAGAACCCAGGACGTCCAAAATTACTTGCCTAACCGTTTTGGTCAAGTACACATGACCTGTGCATGGTGTAAAACATGAGGCTGTATCCTCGCTCACGCAAACTAGACGATACCCTTACAGTCAACCGACACTCCCCTGTATCCGACTGAAATCGTGGACCAGTATGAGCGTCCAAATCTCTAGTGTGTTTCACGATTTCAATTAGATTTTGTCAAGCACTCCCTGATGTTCTTTCACAGCAATCAGTGCCAATGTTCTCCAGGATGACAAGACCGAGGATTACTTCGTTGAAGCTACGCTGGACTACAAACAAATTGCGAAAAAGAAGTTCAAGAAAAGAAAAGCACATACACAATACACGTTTGTTCCTCCCTAGTAAGCAGTTTTCTAAATAACAAGCCTTGTGCTCGACTCATTCTCCCTAGCTCTCTTCGTGACGGAGCTACCTTGAAAATACAAATTAAAAAGAAACATCGAATTCGAAAAGACGAGGTCCTCATCGAGACTGAATTCACAACAGAGATTGCACAGAAGCTTCTTGGGGAAGAAAATACATTGACTCTGACTAGTACGCAGAATCCAGTTTAAGAACTATTCCCGAATCCTGATCCATTTACAGATCGAGTGTTGAGCTTACTGGATGGAAAGTTCGAGATCCTTCTTAGCTTCAGCATGGTACGTTTCTCCTAATTCCCCTTCATTTGATTTATTGTCGTTGAGTGCCATCTACAGAGTCAATCCGCATCGCAGGATCTGACTGAAGCGGCCATGGATGTATCGAAAGAGTTGCGCAGAGTTCTGGATCGCATGGGTATAGGCAAGGAGATCTTGGCTAAGTTCATAGCTGTTGGAGGCGCAGCAAGTGAGGTACGTAGCCATAAAATTCGTGGATAAAACCTTTGTTCATAAAATATTTTAGCTTCATCCCGTTGCCCAAGCTATAATTGTGAGCATCGATCAAGTGCACAAAGTGCGTATTTTCATGCCCATATGAATATGCAGATATGTTCATCGGCTGACTGCAGGTCTTACAAGAACAAGGACAATGGATCGATGACATACGTAACCTCGTTACTGAAATGGCCGATTCGTTGATCTGCGTCGCTGATGTGCGCCAGTTTGCAAAATCTGCGCACCTGCTGGAAGCGCTCGAGGAGATTGGCCCTCTTGTCGAGCATACAGCAAATTTTGTACAAGAGTATAGGTTACACGGATCAGTGTGTATGTCTCATTTTCATTGTTGCAATTACTATTCCAATATGGCAAGATAGCAGGGTTTCTGTCAACATCGTTTCAATCAAGAATCAAACTTGATGATCTCATCGAGCGCTTCGAGTCATTCAAGCGAAAATTTGATCGTCGGCTTGCTGTGCAAACAGACTCGATGTTGGATGGAATCGAGAAGTTTCTTAAAGATTTTTTCGATGATTTCAGTCAGTGTGTCTCCCACTGCGTTCTCCCAATCAGCTCATCGCTCTGTAGAAACAAGGCAGGATGATGTTATTCTTGAACAGCTCAAATCGAGAAACTCAACAAGAATCGCTCACAACGAGTGTATGGCCGATACTCGTGTCGACATTATAAGCACAATCGAAGAGTGGGTAGATGACCAGGATGGCCCAAATATATTCTGGCTTCACGGACATCCGGGGACTGGCAAATCTACAATTGCTCTTACTGTCGCTGAGCGTTTACGAAAATCGGGCCGTCTTGGATCAAGCTTTTTCTTCCAACGCGATCAGGTTGCCTCACAGAGCCCAGCATCGTTGTGGTGCTCGATTGCCTATGACTTGGCTCAGAAACATCCTGATATTCGCCAAATTGCTGTTAAGAAACTTCGAGATAGGGAAATTGACCCGAATGAGACTAGTTATGCCGAAATCTTCGATACCCTTATCGTCGCTCCGCTGACTGATGGTGCTAAAGCACATGTACGTCAAGGCAGACATCATGTAGTTCTTCTGGATGCCCTCGATGAATGTGGTGGATTAAATGAACACCGCTCTTATCGAAAGGATGTTCTGAGCACTTTAAGCCGCTGGCCTCCACAATTTAAATTGCTGGTAACAAGTCGTGATGAATATGACATTATCTCCAAGCTTAGTGATGGCCAGAATAGATGTAGGGATCTCGAAATTGGACAAAATGTCACGCAACAATCGTCGCAGGACATTCTAGCATATCTCAGGTTTAGCTTAGAAGAAATTGCGAAGCCGTATCCATCAATTCAACGCCCATGGCCAACTGAAAGAGACTTGCAAGATATGACAAATGCTGCAGCCGGATTGTTCATTTGGGCTAGCACTGTCGTGAAATTATTCGAAGATGGTGAACCAACCGAAACATTAGCTGGCTTGTTGAAGAATATTAGGGCGGGGCAAGTGGTCAGCAGCTTAGAGGAGCTAGAAAAGTTGTATGTACGTATCTTGGTATCGAAGTTTCGTCAGGCTGGGGACATCAACCTCTTTAGGCAAGTTTCAGGCGCAATTATTGTGGCGAGGATTCCCCTATCAGCTAAAGACCTTGCAAAGCTCCTGCCTTCTGTCAATGCACAAGAAATAGCCTTTATATGTCTGAAGTTGAGGCCAGTTCTGGATGCAGGTTCTGATCTCCGGTTTACCCACCAGTCATTCGTTGACTTCCTGATCGATTCAAGTCCAGAGGATTTTCGCTGCAATAGGACGGAACTGGAGCAACAAATAGCACTGGCGTGCTTTGAAATCATGGCACACGAATTACATTTCAATATGGGTAATATTGAATCTTCACATCAACGAAATAAAGACATCCCGAGTTTATCTCAAAGAATTGAAAAACATGTGTCTTATAGCTGCTTCTACTGGGCCTCTCACCTTGAGAAACTTGAATATGAGGAAACAATGCGTAAAGCTGTATTTTTATTTCTGGAATCAGAACTACTTTCATGGCTTGAGGTACTAAGTATTCATGATGTATGGGATCGGGCATCGTTATCATTAGCCTCACTGGCTACATGGGCTTCTGTATGTTCTTCTCCAGAGAGTCTTGTATGTTGCTGAAAAAATGTTGGCAGGCTAAAGACGATGCCATTAAAATAATAGTGCAAGATTGTCTGGCATTCATCCGTGCATTTGGAGTACCAATATCGCAGGCAACACCACATATTTACCTGTCAGGGTTAGTGTTTTCACCACGAGAGTCATGGATACGCAAGCATTATTTCAATCAATTTCCACGGCTGCTAAGATTGAAGAATGCACTGGAAGTCAATTGGCATTATCTACAAGGAATAATCCACGGCCATAAGAGATATGTGAACTCAGTGGCATTCTCAGCTGATGGACAACGCATTGTCTCTGGCTCTTCAGACCAAACAATTCGTCTGTGGGATGCAGAAACCCAGCAACCTATTGGCAAGTCTCTCTGTGGCCATGAGGATTCGGTGAACTCTGTGGCATTCTCAGCTGATGGACGACGCATTGTCTCTGGCTCTTCCGATCAAACAATTCGTCTGTGGGATGCAGAGACCCAGCAACCAATTGGTGAGCCTCTCCGTGGCCATGAGGATTTGGTGAACTCTGTGGCATTCTCAGCTGATGGACGACGTATTGTCTCTGGCTCTTCCGATCAAACAATTCGTCTGTGGGATGCAGAGACTCAGCAACCAATTGGCAAGCCTCTCCGTGGCCATGAGGATTTGGTGAGCTCTGTGGCATTCTCAGCTGATGGACAACGCATTGTCTCTGGCTCTTCAGATCAAACAATTCTTCTGTGGGATGCAGAGACCCAGCAACCAATTGGTGAGCCTCTCCGTGGCCATGAAAATTGGGTGAGGTCTGTGGCATTCTCAGCTGATGGACGACGCATTGTCTCTGGCTCTTCCGATAAAAAAATTCACCTTTGGGATGCAGAGACACATCAACCAATTGGTGGGCTTCTCCATGGCCATGAGGATTTGGTGAACTCTGTGGCATTCTCAGCTGATGGACGATGCATTGTCTCTGGCTCTTCCGATCAAACAATTCGTCTGTGGGATGCAGAGACCCAGCAACCAATTGGCGAGCCTCTCTATGGCCATGAGGACTTGGTAAACTCTGTAGCGTTCTCAGCTGATGGACGACGCATTGTATCTGGCTCTCATGATAAAATGATTTGTCTCTGGGATGCAGAGACACATCAACCAATTGATGAGCCTCTCCGTGGCCATGAGGATTTGGTGAGGTCTGTGGCATTCTCAGCTGATGGACGGCGGGTTGTCTCTGGCTCTTCAGATCAAACAATTCGTCTGTGGGATGCAGAGACCCAGCAACCTATTGGTGGGCCTCTCCATGGCCACGAGGCTTTGGTGAACTCTGTTGAATTCTCAGCCGATGGACGACACATTGTCTCTGGCTCTTCAGATCGAACAATTCGTCTATGGAATGCAGAGACCCAGCAACCAATTGGTGAGCCTCTCCATGGCCATGAGAATTTGGTGAGCTCTGTGGCATTCTCAGCTGATGGACGGCGCATTGTCTCTGGCTCTTCCGATCAAACAATTCGTCTGTGGGATGCAAAGACCCAGCAACCAATTGGTGAGCCTTTCCGTGGCCATGAAAATTGGGTGAGGTCTGTGGCATTCTCAGCTGATGGACGACGCATTGTCTCTGGCTCTTCTGATCAAACAATTCGCCTTTGGGATGCAGAGACACATCAACCAATTGGTGGGCCTCTCCATGGCCATGAGGATTCGGTGAACTCTGTAGCATTCTCAGCTGATGGACGACACATTGTCTCGGGCTCTTCAGATCGAACAATTCGTCTGTGGGATGCAGAGACCCAGCAACCAATTGGTGAGTCACTCCGTGGCCATAAAGGATGGGTGAACTCTGTCACATTCTCAGCCAATGGACGACGCATTGTATCTGGCTCTTCTGATTGCACAGTCCGTCTGTGGAATGCAGAGACTCAGCAGCCAATTGGCAAGCCTCTTTGTGGCCATGAGAGTATGGTTAGCTCTGTCACATTCTCAGCTGATGGACGACACATCGTTTCTGGCTCTTCTGATCGAACAATTCGTCTGTGGGATGCAGAGATCCAGGAACAAATTAGCAAGTCTTTCCATGGCCATGAGAATTGGGTGAGGTCTGTTGCATTTTCAGCTGATGGACGGCGCATTGTCTCTGGCTCTTCCGATCAAACAATTCGTCTGTGGGATGCAGAGACACATCAACCAATTGGCAAGCCTTTTCATGGCCATGAGAATTGGGTGAGCTCTGTCACATTCTCAGCTGATGGACAACACATTGTCTCTGGCTCTGATGATGGAACAATTCGTCTGTGGGATGCAGAGACCCAGCAACCAATTGGCAAGCCTTTCCGTGGCCATGAGAATTTTGTGAACTGTGTTGCATTCTCAGCTGATGGACAACACATCATCTCTGGCTCTGCTGATTGGACACTTCGTCTGTGGGATGCATGGACCCAGCAACAAATTGGCAAGCCTCTCTGTGGTCATAAGAATTGGGTGAGCTCTGCTGCATTCTCAGCTGATGGGCAATGCATCATCTCTGGTTCTTATGATCGAACAATTCGTCTTTGGGATGCAAAGACGCAGCAGCCAATTGGCAAGCCTCTCTGTGGCCATGAGGATTTGGTAAGGTCTATCTCATTCTCAGCTGATGGACAACGTATTGTCTCTGGCTCTAATGATGGAACAATTCGTCTGTGGGATGCAGAGACCCAGCAACCAATTGGTCAGCCTTTCCATGGTCATGAGAATTGGGTGAGATCTGTTGCGTTCTCAGTTGATGGACAACGCATTGTCTCTGGCTCTTCTGATCAAACAATTCGTCTGTGGGATGCAGAGACCCAACAGCCAATTGGCAAACCTCTCTATGGCCATGAGGGTCCAGTGAGCTCTGTTGCATTCTCAGCTGATGGACGACACATTGTTTCTGGCTCTTATGATAAAATGATTTGTCTCTGGGACGCAGATACCCAGCAATTACATGGCAAGAATCTTATCATCAATGTTTTTGCTTGAATGTTTACAATTTTTTCTCTTTTTTCCAGCTAATCAAGCAGACAGGGCTTATCACTGTAATGAACTCAATTTACATGGTGGTGGATGCTTCTCATCAATTCTTACCTTTACAAAAGATGGATGGATCATAGGCCCAGGTTCTAAAGTTCTACTCTGGGTTCCAGCTCATCTTCGCTGGCGTTTTCAACGGCCATTCCTTCTTGGAATATTTGGTGTTCCTATGATTACATTTGATTCACATTTCCACCATGGGAAAGGGTGGACAATTTGTACCTCCTTGTCTATGGATTTATTTGAAAACAAGCATGACAATGATGGTGCAGTATAAAGTGTAGTTATGCTGAATCTCTCACTGAAATTTTACCATCATCATTTTTCACTCACATTCATCATCCTTCAATTTTTCTTTCTTATTTATTTTCAAATAATAGTTGTTTGTGTGATCATTGTTCTCACTTTATTATTTAATGAGTAGTCTCAGTTGTACAAAGGTTGTAATACCAGAATATTGATCATATTGGAGAAATAATGGTGGAGAATACTTGGAAGAAGATGAATCATAACAGGAAGTAAAAATCATGTGGTTAAATAAAAATATAAAACTAAGAACATCAAAATGCAAACATGAATTGCAAAAGCCTTTATATTCAAATGAGAATGTTAATGGAACAGTTTACAAAGGATGTCAGCTTATGACTGGTGCTTATACCAGCAGATAACCAATACAAGACCAGCTGTTATCACACCTATGTGCACTCACCTAAGTATACCTATGCACCTGCACCCAATTCTACCCATGCACCCAGATAGCTTCAACTTTAAAATTGCCTTAAGTGCCTTGCACATTACTGCTAAACAGTCCTTTGCATTTACTGTAAATTGTGCTTCACATTAAGGTAGATACACTACAGAACCAATGCATTTCGCATGACGAAAAGTGACAAAACATTACATTTCATTCGGCAAGCTAATAACACGTCATAGAAAATTTTCAAAAAATTGAGAACCACAGATTTCTTTGTTTTCTAATTCCAGACAATGCCTTGGTTCTAGAATTTCATTATGAGGGATTTGAAAAGAGTTATTAAGTTTTTCATGCTGGACAACCATTTTAGGACTGTCGGTAATTAACCGGTAATTAACCTGGCAAGAATACGGTTGCCGAGCTGTGTCAGGCAGGATTCTTTTTGTCAAGATTTAATTTCAACTTTCAAACCGGCGCCAGCTGTGATAGTTCAGTGATGTAGGTGCAGGGACCCCTGCTCGATGTCCTCAAGCATCCAGAAGAGGCTTCATAATTCCCACGCTTCCTTTTTGGCTTGAATTCAAATCTTTGTGCATGCTTAATGTGATTTGGGACCCTAAACGGTTTTCACAATATATCACTCAAATCTCGTCGTATCTACATAAAAAGAGAAGCGTTAGGCAGATCCGATTCTGTGCTATTTGTGAATATAATAAAATTATGTTTTAAGGGATGTTTGAAAATACAAAACTGCATCACAATTAATGACTAGATGTTGGAATATAAATTGTAACTTAAATGATAAATTCCAGACTCCTAATTAGTATTAAATCTATGCCATAAGTATGTATCTTAACGGAATAAATAAAGGTTGAGCTCAGTCAGAATAGAATTGACTAACTATATTGAGACATAACAACACCTAATGAAATAAATAAAGGTAGAGCTATGAAGTTAATTAGTAAGAGAGAAATGAAATAAGTAAGTACGTTGTAACTCACCACAGTCAGAATAGAATTGACTGAGGTGTTTATAAGCTATCTAAGAGTCTTTTATACTGGTAAAAGTAATAATAGGAGTATGTAGTTGAAGTAGAATTAAACATACAAATCATTTGTTTCTACGTTACAGAATCTGAGTAATAAATCGGTTGCTATTTAGTCTCAATGATAAGTGGGTCAATATTAGGAATTCCGAGTGGTGCTTAAGGGCAGGTGAAGTGCAAGGGACAATTTGTATTTCCAATATATCTTATGCTGTGGACCTATTTCAAAGTAAATAAATGGTACTCAAATTGTTTATTTAAGCATGTAGTAAACTAGGAAAACATTGCACATTTACTACTTGGTTTCCTGATATTTGAGATTGATTAGGTCACTTCAACACTAGATGCCTACATATAGGGTTGGGACCCCAAGCAGTTCACACCACATATCACTCAAATTGTTCACCTTTTTATCAATACATATATAATGCTTTAACTAACATACAGCCTACCCTGAGTGTGGGAACTATCC
>JASFCX010000442.1:0-11713 GCA_036937015.1 Crucibulum parvulum | reverse complement strand
GACCGCATGGACCGTGCAGGATAGAATGAGTATGACCTAGGAGAGCTTGAAGGAGGCTGGATTTGGCCCAATAGCGATCTACAATATAATGAGATCACATTGAAACGACATGGAGTTACGAGGAGGCGAGCAGCATCTATGCGCATACTTATCTGGCGTCCTTAACCTGGTCGGGGCTAGTAGGAGTTTGAATGCGTAGGTATCCGTTGTTGCAACACATCGAAGCTCAGGAGGCTCAAACGGCACGACAAGCAGCCCCGGAAGACAAGTCATCGTGCAAAAGCTAGATCATTTGCTGTGCACATTTGCGCACGAAATCGATAATTGTCACCTGATCAGTTCTATTTAGACTTTTGTACGCGCATAAAAAGTAAGTGGGGTTGGGGTTGAAGTTAAATTTTTAAAAAGAAGTCTTTCTATTACCTCCCGTCGTCACCCACATGGGCTCTCTTACTTACTTATCCGGTTATGTGTGGTGATTTGCGACTGTCCATCTTCGACTATAATCTATCTCCAAGAGGCTGCTCCAGCCTCTCACAGAAGAATTGTGATTTCACTGTCACTAATTCTAAGCAGCGAAGTTCAGGCGAATTGATATCAAGTTTCGTAAACGGAGGAGTCAGCTGGTTTAATCACTACTGCGAATTTCATGCGCAACCTCCAAGTTTCATTTACGAACGCCATGAAGACTCTCATAAATATGTTGAGCCAATTGTCGCACAATGCTAGTACAATGAGTTGTTTTCGAGGTATGTTACTCGTTCAAGTCAATTATGAGGCGAGGCTTTTCAGATTCTCACCATGCTTTGTCAAGGTTTAATGCCCATGACCGCTCAGGATGGATTATTGATGTTTCCAAGTCGTGAACTCGTATAAACAATAGTATCTAGCTGGTTCACCAATTCTTTTTCTCATAGCCGCCGACCTCTCAGTGCTTGTCTGTGGAGCAGACCTTAAAAGTCACGTTACCCAGGATGGAAACATCCTAACATCGAACTGTAAAGGTTTTGTGGTCCTTTGAAGAGTGGGTACACAACTCTACCGTCTACGAAAGTGAGGAGGTTGTATTCCTCCACGTTTCAGGTGAGTGCGTCGAATTGCACGGCCATGCTGATCGCCCGACCTAAAGGAGATGACGACGTCGACCAGCCATCAACTGGCTAATATAAGGTTAAACTTGAAGAAAAGAAACATATGCCAGGTGGTTTGGGTGGTTAAATCTTCGACATCAATTCGACTGTTGCTCGGAAGAGAATTAAATGCTACGAAGAACTCCGTTGATGCAAACATCCTTGATTTTCTCCCATAATTGGTTTCAAGCGTTTTAACATCACCGTAGAACACGCGAGATCCACATGGCGAAGGATTATCCCATCCTCCTACTGGATGAATGCCTTCGGAATCCTTTGCGAAGTCTCCAAAATCTGGCTGAATTGCGGCAATTCTGCCTCTAAAACATTTATTCCATAATGCCTCCTACAGCTTCATCATCGCAATAAAAACGTCACTCACGAGCGTAGTCCTTCGCCTTTCGTCTAACGTCGACCTCTTGCTAAGATGCATTGGAGATCCCTCCTCTCTATTGTGCTTGTTACGCCATTTGCTCATGCGTTAATTCGTTTCCCTTGCTCTCAGCTCGTGACTGAGCGCTTCGATCCGTACATCCAGTATTCTTTCTGCCAGTCGCAAAACCAACTCACTAGTTCATGACAGCTTGGTGACACCCGGGATCGTCTCTCCTCACTTGCATCAAATCATTGGCGCGGTACCCTATCTTCTCACCTGTGTCTCGTTTATTCGCTACTGAGCCTTGTATATCCATTTTTACTAATCATAGAACGCGTCAGTAGTTCTTGTAATCCTTCTTAATGCCCCTGTGTAACCGACATAAATATTCGTAGCTTCAATCTCAGCATCCCCTCTGCGTATGACCCTGCGACGGCGTCCTGTACAACGTGCAGATTCAAAGAGGACAAATCAAACTACTGGACCGCCGTCCTTTACTTCAAGCACCCGAATGGAACTTTCATGCGTGTACGTTCTCCGTCCATGAATCAGAAAAGGAATCATTCTGTTCACTGGCACAACTCCAACACACGACAGGTCCCTCAAATGGCTAACCAGTATGTGGGATCGCCTAACGGGGGTATGACTGTCTACTATATTCAACCGCCAAACGGTGCGAAGGTCACCTCATTCCCGAGGGTACGCAGGTATCTTATCCTCTGTGACTGGGTTGTCCTCACTTTATTATGGTATGCATTCCGTATGATTTCAGGCGATCTATTTATCCGTAACAACACCTGGATCCCGCCTAACACTGCTGCGTCCAGAGCGCTCACTTTTCGATGCTTCAGTGATAACTTTGGGAATAACAATGGAAGTCCTGGTGCTGGAACCTATACGGTGCACCTACCCAAGCAGAAGTGTATAGGCGGCATTCGCTCCAATATCTATTTCCCCTCGTCAGTAATTTATTCCTTACCTTCCTACATTCACCCTTCTAATCGTTATGTTTTAAGTACTGGAACGGTGCTACTCTCGATCCTCCCGACCATCACGTACGTTGCACAATACTGAACCTACCAAGGCATGTTTACATTTTTCCTTAGAGCCATGTCGCGTATCCCGAGGGCCCGCTTCCGTCTGACGGAAGTCTGTTCTTCAACGCAAATCCCTGCCAAACTTCTCACCCCGTCAGACTTCCCATGATCTTCATGGAGACTGTCTGGGATACAAGACAGTTCAACAACATGTGGCCGACTGACGGTAGCCAACCTTTTGTTTATAGCATGGGTGATCTGTAAGCACTTGATTTTAAAATGTTTATCTTTGAGCCTTCTTTCGATGTAACTGTTCGTTTCTACAAATAGCACTGGGTACGGTCAATATGCTGATTACATCTTTGGATGGGAAAGCGACTCGCTCCAGAGAGCGATGGACACGTGCACCGACATTAGCGGTGTTCCCGACAGCTGCAAGGCACTCACGGTCCAGACAGACGCTCAAATCAACAGCTGCAAGCAGGCGGTTCAAGTCAACGAAGTAACGGAAGGACAATGTCAGTAGCCTCGTTCTTTCTACTAATTCATATTCAACTTACCATTGATATCCGAAGACCTTCCACGTCTTCCTGGATGCAACCCAATTCAACCTGGCCCAGCCCCCGCAACTATGCCCAGCACCTGTGACGCCGTCAGTACGACTGGTGGTGTTCCTTCCAGTACGGCTACAGCCGTGCCTCCTGCTTCGTCCACCGCCCAAGTCCCTCCCCCTACTACATCTACGCCGAGTTCAACGCAGGCGGCTCATTACGCTCAATGCGGTACGTTGTCTTCATTATTTATCTTCGCTTGTGAAGCGGTAGGTCTCAATACATTTGAAATTCAGGTGGAAAGAACTACAACGGACCTACCTCTTGCCAAGCTCCCTACACGTGCAAGTACTCGAATGATTATTACTCCCAGTGCTTGTAGTTGGGCAATGGTTCGCTATTAGCATTTGAATATGTTTGTCATTTTCTTTCACCTACTCGACAATTTCCAGTTTCTACGCCTTAAACAATTCTATTAGTGTAAACTTTTATAGGTATATATTTGTAAGCGGCGCATGACTTGAACAACCCTCCTGCTATCTTAGTAGTATCTGCTAAGGATTAAGACGTCGTAAAAGTGTTGTTCAAAACAGCAAACACTTACCTAAAGGTAGCGGGAGTCCTTTGAGAACACTTGCTAATGCCGCTGACCTGTTGGCGTAAATGGTAAGCGTATCCACAGGTAGCGGTCTAAAACAACCGAAGTACAAGTACGAAGTGGATTGTCTATGGGGGTCATTATGAACTATCATGTACATGCGTATTTCCCTGAAAAATAAGCCAAATCAACGACTTAGAAAAGGTAGATTATTGTATCTGCGAATATAATCGAAAGCGTATGAGTAGAGGAAGGGAGATGTAGAAGTATTGCAGCGCAGAGAAATAAAGTGAAATCGGAGAGGAAGATGCCAGGCTTTCGCTTTCACGACAGGCGCCTATTTTCATCGCGAAAGTAAAGTTTTGCATGGCTGTAGTCTGTTACTGTTTTTACTGTATGTTTAGCTGTATGTTTAGCTCGGAAGTTTGACAGAGTAAAACCCTTCATACGTTTATTGAACGTACGTAGGAAGTGAATACACACACCCGACACTGACTTCCTTCGATTAATAAGAGTTGATTTCAGACAATCACTCATTCCCCAAGCCTCGAGTTTCTGCGCAGAAGTTTGCGCAGCTTTCCTACAGCCACACTACTGCCTCCTGCGCTCCTATTATCTTCAGAATAGCTGGAATCTGACACAGCTCCTACTCCAGCGTCTGGTTGACTCGACTGTCCTAAGCCTGAATGTCGATGATGAAGGTTGCTTCTTCCGGCAAGAACGAGTGAGAAGCGCCTCGCTTTCCCCGCATCCTTCTCCTCTCTTCCCCTCGTCCGGGAAGTTACACTAGTTGGCTGCAGAGCCACGGTAGGAAGTGAGAAGCGCTTACTCCTCTTAGCGGTATCCTCTTTCTTCCTCGGGGATGATGAAGGCGACATCTCACCCCATCCACGGGGTGGCGGAGGTGCATACCCAAGTTTCTCCTCGTACCCCTCTTCGCCGTCATCCTCCTCCAACGGAGACTCGAGGTCGCCTAGCTTGAAACCGTCTCGCCCTTGGTCTCCTCGGTCCAGATCATCTCAGTCTCCAAAGATCTGATAGGAGCTCCGAGGGCACTGTAATGATTTGCGCCGTACCCTCCCAACTCGCTCTCGCTCATCTGCAAGACCAGCACCTTCATCATCACATGACCGCTCACGGCTAGGGTCGATCGCCATGAGAGCCTGTAGTTGCGAATGCCTTTGCTCTAGGCCAGGTGGAATAGAGAACCATGAAGGTAAGTTCGAGAGTGAGGTGATGGTATCTGCACCCATTGATCTCTCTGACGTGGGTGACAAGTGGGAGGGATCAACAATAGGGAAGACGGTTTCGTAGCAGGCGTCGCATGCACGGGCAGGTTGGTAGAGTCCTCTTTTTTACTTGGATTAGCAATGAAAAACGTCTGTCAGACGCATTGAGATGAATATTCATATCACGGAGAACGAATATTAACGTACCCTCCCCGAAAAAGCCGCACAAACACATCTCCCGCAAAGCCTACAATGATGTCTTCGTCGTCTCCATCCGAACGGCTTCCCGCAGCGCATACACCCCTCAGTCTTGCCGTCAGGAATCCAGATAGCAGGAACCCAATGTTCCACCTTTCCCCGTCTTTCCAATGCAGGTTCCTCTCCTTTCTTCTTCTTCTGCTTTGACAACTTCGCCTTCGACGGACTTCCGCGGAGGGTGGCAATACGTTCATCAGAAGGCGGGAATGGCAGAGCCTGCAAGGTCCGTCGCACATGGTTAGTGGCAGCAGACGAAGTGAGGGTGGAGTTCGGTTGTGTGACGTTCAATGAGATGAGAAATTGGCCCTTTGCCTGCCTGATCCCTGAGACCCACTCATCTCATTCCTGTTCAGTCGTAGCGTAAAGTGCGAAACTCCCTTTAGGACTGAGAACTTCGAATCTTCGTTCCTCGCCCTCTTCTCTTGCAGGGGTGGCTACCACCTCTAAATCAACCAACTCCGCGCGGCCTTTGTACACCCATCTCTCCTCCGTGTTACTAGCACTTGCCTGACGCTTCAGCGCACTCGGCAAGGGTGGGGGAGGATGGTGGTACGACGTTCGTTGTGGTTTCTTCGGTGTATTTGGCGCCGAACCAACAACACCCTCTCTCACTTTGATAACCAGTGTTGAAAGCTCAGTCTCGCTCTTACTTCTGCTTCGCACCATCCCTGGCCGCTTAGGTAGTTCAGACGAGGTGGCAGAAGGTGAATAAGAGGACTCCGAAGTTCCCCATGGGATACTCCAACCACGTTCGGCTTCCTCAGTTGCGAGCCATACTAGACAGTCTGAGAAAAGCAAAAACTCCCGTTCGCGTGGTGAGTCGCTGCGTTCTATATGGAGAAGGCATCCGCGCTTGAGAAGTGTGCGGCCTGGGACTATAAACTGGAATGGGAGATTTGGAATTGCGCGTTGGAGGGAGAGCAGAGCGAGAGTTTGGGCATGTGCATGTAGGGAGGTATTCAGGGATAACGTAACTACATCAACGCGTTAGTTGACTTCCATTTGGATTATCCCAAGTTACGTACTCTTTGAAACGAGGTATGCGCAGTGGAGAGCTGAGCATGTTCTTGATCTTCTGGATCGGTAGACTTGACGAGGTCCTTGAGCAGGAGCAGATATCTAGGGCAGCGCTGTACAATGGTCAACAGCCAATCACATAGCTTAAGTCACCCACAACGTGGGTCGGCCTCCTGAATCTGCTGAAACGCAGAAAATACAGGATTGTAATTCGGATTCGGGCGCACAGCTGAAAGGGGTGATGAGCTTGGTCAGAGTAGCAGTGGTCGATGGAAATGAGGTCGCGAAGGGATTGTAAAGCGAAAGGTAAGGGAAATGGGCAAGAATAATAAGAGATAGCGGGGGAGTGACCTCGTATGAAGGAGATGCGAAATCGGCACTGTACTGAGTCAAGAGAGCAGTGAGAGACGAAAAGAAGGCACGGTGCAAATTCCAGATATCAATAAAGTTAGAGAACACGGAAGCGAGAGTGGCACGATCTAATAACGGGTTTGCAGTCTCCAGAGATTCGATTATGGCTGTCAGAAAGTGCTATGAGGGATATTGAAGTCAGGATATATGTGTATATGCACGTGTTAATGCACGTACCGAGTATATCAACCCAAGCCCGCCCAAATAGGCCTTCTCTGTCTCGTAAAACTCGTCCACGATCTTACGTCTCTTCGCATCCCTTGCCTCGTGACCTGGCTCTGCGCTGGGATCGCGTTTCCTGTGCTTTCTCCAGGGTGATTCTATTGATTTCGGTCGGCCCACTTGCCCTTTATTCATCCGCGACGCTAGGCTCTCCGCCACTTAATCCTCCAGTAGTGAGTCGAATGAAGCAACGCTGACGACTGATTCTCGATGTAACAAAGCCGGTGCAGTTGGCAGCGATATCCTGTGAAACGGCAAGTGTGGTGGGCGAAGATGCTGTACAGGCTGAACTGGCCTGGCTCCTTTGTCCGATGCAGGGAAATTTACGCTGGAAAGAGGAGCACTACCTATTGTTATACTCTCTGATAAGCATTATGGATGTCTCGGAGGGCGATCTTCACTCACGTAGAGCCATGTTTCAGTAAACGTCTTGTTCTACCTTTAAAAACTATCCTTTGAGTCTATCGACGTCAATTAGCGCTTAATGCTCGCCGTTAGCGTATCCCTGTGACGGTGACGAGCCCAAGGGTTCTGCTTTTGGTGACGATTTCGCATGAACCACATGGAGGCAGAAGGCAAAAAGCCGGCAGGCGTGCCGCGAAGACAACGACTTCCATGTCAAACAAGAAACCTCCACAATAGTGTACGTAATCTAGGAAGCTGATTCAGAGCATCTTGAAGTACATCCATCACGATCATCACAGGCGAATGGAGCATCGATGACAGGTGCCATGATGTTTCATGGAAGGAAAGTTGAAAGAAACTCGAGGCTGGCAAAGCCAGAATGAGTACATGCCAAATCTCACATCACTATTCAATTTTCCCGCGGTTAGTCAGGCGGCGTTGCTGAAAGCCCAAGGGATATGTACGGTAACCTGGCAAGTTAATAGCTGAGACTCAGTGAGATATGCGTTATAACGCCATAAAAAAAAGTGATCATGTAAGTTTGCAGATATGCTATTTAGTTAGTCATTCACTCGAGTCTGTTTTGGAAATTATCCGTGGTTGTGTACAATTGATGTACAAAGTCTTACTGGCACAACGAACAGGCGGTCCACCATGTTATTTATATCCTAGCCCCAGTCTAATTGGCACGAACAGTATTAGGCACAAAAGCCGGACATAGCATAAGACTCCTGTTACCTTAGTAGATGCTGAGAATTATATATTTCTTGGCAGCTTTTTACATAATCGGGCATGAGGGGAAAGATCGGAGAGTCAGGTGTTCTACAAACTCTAGAGAGCGACGGATTGATGAATAGTAGGATTATCCATCTTCTCGAACTGCTAGCAGCTTCAACACCCGGATGCTAAGCAATGACTTCCGTTGACGCTCCTCTTCCAATCTTCGAAAAGACTACCAGGTACTACACCGACTTTCCTGGAGTAAAATATGTCCTTCCTTCGGATGAGAAGGAGAGACAACGGTTAGTCTCATTTGTTATGATGAAGGGTTAATGGTGCCTGTAATGATACACATTCAGCCTTATCTCCCAGCATTATTTGATGAAACGAAGATTCGACCAAAAGAACATTCATGCACCAATTACCTTGAAATCGGGTGACAGGGTTCTGGATACTGGAACTGGTTCAGGTGAGTATTGAACCTCGTTTATGGCTAAGCAATAGGACTGAAGGCTGACGTCGCACATCAAGGAATTTGGCTCCTCGATCTCTCAACTGAAGTTCCCATTGGCGTCGAAATGCAGGGAACAGATATCGAATCGAAGATGTTTCCTGCACCAGAAACCTATCCAAATAATATTCAGTTTTCGGTCCACTCTGTGACATCTCTTCCACAGGCATGGACAGATCATTTCACTCTCGTCCATCAGCGACTTCTTGTGGCTTCACTTCAGGAAGCTCAATGGCGTAAGGCAATCAGCGAAATGTACCGTGTCACAGTACCAGGTGGTTGGATACAGCTATTCGAACAATCAGAGTGGCATGCTGGCCCAGTAAATAAGAAACATCGGGCGCTGATTACCGCGCTCAGTCACCATCGCGGGATCATGTGGGACTGCTACAAATACATCCCACAGATGCTCGCTGACGTGGGATTCGTCGATTTGAAGGTGATTCCGAAGGATTTACCGCTGGGAAAATGGGGAGGTGAGGATGGAGTTGCATACCGGAAGAATCTCATCGAGGTGTGGTGGGGAACGAAGACACCGATCCTGAAAGCTGGCGGTTTTGGTTTTGTGAATTCTGAGCAGGAATTCGACCAACTTATGGTGGACTTGGAGACAGAATGGGATAACACTCCAGGATCGACACTCACCTATATTACTTGGTGTGCTCGAAAGCCGTTGTAGCTTTTATTTGATAGTGCGGTGGAGTCAAGATAGCTATATTTACATAGTCTTACCCGTTAACACGAATACTTAAAACAATTATTCAATAGGAAAACTTATTTGCCAAACCTTTTTGAGTTCTGCATCTAGGAGGTTGGGTGCCACACCGTGGGTTTTCTAACCTTAGAAAATGCTTTTATTGAGCGCAGCGTATCAATTTTATATTAGAATGAATTTTTATGCCCTCAACTCGAGGGTTTATATACTATATACAAAGTAATCTAGAATATACTACGAGGTTCGTATATACTTGATCAGTAAGCTCATGAGTAAGCATGAGACTTTAATTACTAATATAATATATACGAGAGTATTCTACACGAGTATGGAATATACGAGCATTATTCCAGCAGCTTTATGCTCAAAAATTGAAAAGAGACAAAGAGTAATGATGTCATACTGAATATACCAGCTCAATGGTGTAGATATTCCACGGAAGATGATAAATGCCGATCATCAAGAGTCATACATAGAGTCTTCAAGGGCTGAAAAAAAGCTTCAACTGCCGGATACTTAACACCAGAATAATCTAGGGCTGCCAATACATCTTCAGGTATCTAACCTAAGAAAGCCCAAGGCATTATAATGCCATAAAAAAACTGATCATGTAAGTTTGCATATATACTATTTAGTTAGTCATTCACTTGAGTCTATTTAAACTTGGGGTTGTGGGCCATTGCAAGCATGGCAGTACAAGTCTTTTTGAGACAAAATAAAGTAGCTATTTTTTAAAAACTTGAGGTTATTAAACTATTGCAGAGCTATTGCGGTTTAAATGTTGATTTGCAAATGATGTTAAACTTTTTAGGGCGTCATTTCATCTGGCCTGCGACTTGCTCATTGTTGTACGTTGCTTTACTCGGCGGTTGATATCAAACAACATGCGAGTGACATGACTTGCGTCACACTGCTGATTCCTTTCAACCTGCCTGCTTGATGTCTCCGCCAGGCAGGCGTCTCTAATCACTCTTTGCCGAATATTCTTGGCTCTCTGGCGTTTACATCAGACAACTATCCTCTTATTTTAAGCGCCAAAATATAGCCATTTTTGACGGGTCTAAAACGAGTGCTACCCCTACCGTCAGCAACTTTAAATTATCGCTGACGGTACGGTAGCCGTTACCGTAATACAGTATCCATATAACCGTATTGTACGGTTACGATTAGCAGCCCTAAGTATAACAGCGCTCCTTGCAACATGACTTCACTGTTCATTGAATAATTCATTTTTATGCACGTATTTTACTTCAAAAATTTGACATTATATTGAAAACTATCTAAATAAAACTTATCAGAAATAGTTGGTGCAGAATGACAATGGTAAAGGGGTAAACGATGTAAATCTTCTGAGAGACTCAGTTTGTCACAATTATGGCTCCTTGCAACAAGCATGACATTTCCTTTTGACTCTAGGCAACCAAAAGGGAGCGACACGACGTCACTCACTGACACTTGCTGCTCTTCATAGTACCACAACTAGAAGCGTAAATTGATGGAAAAGGTTTATAGGATCATAGGTAATTAACTGATGCGCAAAATTTTGGTACATATTGTAACAGTGGAGGTTGAGATATTTGAAAACCACGAATGGGTGATTACCAAATACGTCAGATCTACCAGCGGATCTTGATTTGAGACATCCCTGCACTCCGCCTTCTTCCTCATCTCGTCCAAATCCAAGAAACCACCCGCACAACGATGTCTCACCCGCAAACTCGCATCCTCCATACCACCCACCTCTCCGCCTGCATGTACGGATTAGGCGGCGGTCTCATTAGAGGCGCAGCCGTCCTCCTCACGAACCGAACCGAGAGACTAGTCCTGCCCTTCCGTACGGGCTCCTTACTTCCTGCTCGGCACTCTACTCTGTTCTATACCGCCCACCCACGACATCGACGATGGAGGGTATTACCTTTATCGATTTTTTTGTAGGGTTGGAATAGAGTAGCATGATTGGCACTGTGAAAGGTGCGATGGCGTGGTATAGGATTAAAGGCCCCGTTGTGGATTTTATTTTTGTGGGTACGAGGCTGATGGTCAGACAGAGTGTCATTAAGGTTCTGGGATGGATACTCCATTGATCCGGTGAGTTAAGCTTGTCTTACACCTTCCTTCCTGTGCTTTCACCTTCTCTTCTTCCCGTCCTTTCTTTTTCTGCTCTGTCCCCCCTACAATATAATGTTGTCTACTATCTCACCTCCCCCTCCGTCCTCCCATCCGCCCTGCCATCCTCTACCCTTCCTCCCTTCGCCCTTCCTTTCTCTACCCTTCTCTTCCTCGACACCTCCTAAGTCATTCCATTTCATACAGGAATTGGCCTGCTTGAGAACAGATGTTCAGTCTCTTCCATAAGACAATCTACGCTGTCATTATTGGGTTCTTCGACGATCGGTGGGTGGAAAAGGGTTGAATGTTGGCGACGAAGTGTTTGTCGAAGCAGGGAGAGTTCGAGATTGTCGTTCATAGGGATGAAAATGGCTACAGGAAGCGAGACAGACACTGCTGGGTGGTCTGAGGGAGCCAGAACTGC
>JASFCX010000440.1:0-11745 GCA_036937015.1 Crucibulum parvulum | reverse complement strand
ATAATACTAATATAAACTACTCAGCTGCAAAAAATCATAACAGATAGTATATTATGATATTTAATTTGTATATAAGACTTCTTCAACAGATCATTGTATTTTTTTTGATAAAATATACACCTTCATTATAACACACCTACTATATATCATACACCTGCAATTCAATGCTATCTGAACTGTCAAACGGCCATCCCGGAATCTCCCCATAACTGTTTGGCCTCTTCAAGATCCAGACATGGGACGGTTTTGGGACAGGTAATAGCTGTTTCAAACTGTCATTTGACGGCCTGTTACTGTCAACAGGACGGTTAGCAGCCTTAGACTCATATTGCCGTGCTTGCAACAGCCCACAACCCCAAGTGAGTATAGAGAGGAGAGGAATTGGGGTTTCTGAACTACTGAACTACACAGCTAAAACCTATGATTTTAAGTAAATATGAAAGTCCTCAAATGGAAAGTAGTAAAGTTGAAATAAAATGTACAAAATGAAATAAAATGATAATCAAGCAGCTGAATAAACCAATATCACTCATGGGACTCAATTGATCTGTAGGGAATGCAGAGAGTGTCTGCTGAGCACTGAATTGCATGGCTATTATCTTAAAGAAGTCCCTAAATCCCTAAAAATGTGAAAATACTAATCATTCTTCAGAATTGCTTGCTCCATGATTCAATCTGTTGTTCTGAGCTCAAATAAAGGTTCTGCACAATCCTGAAGCTTCTTGATGCATTCCTAACTGTTCTAGCTGATTGCACAATGTTCCTACTGGTGAGTTTTTGTGTATAGAGCCTGGTGGGGCTTGTCAGTGGCATGATGAGGGGGGTTGAACTCAGCATAAGAACAGATAATGCTATGAAGGGGGTGTGAGCTGGGTTGACAGTTAATGCAGACAAGTGCAGTGAAGCAGGTCTTTCTGAGGAGGAGATCTATGGGGAGGAGTAAAGCATGACCATTGAGTGAATTGGTGGGTGTGGATCTGAATGTGCCAGTGATAGTGAGAGTGGCAATCCTTTGTACTGATGTGAGTTGCCAAAGGGGCACCATGGAACCTGTATGATGCTTGCTTGTGCCTATGTGATGAGGGGGGATGTACCAAACATCCACACCATAGGTCATTTTTGGGATGGTCACTGAGATGTATAGGTGGTGCATGAGGTGCTGGTGCATTCCTGTAGAAGTGTGTGTGAGTTGTTTGAGGAGTAGAGTCCACTTGGTTGCTTTTTCTACTGTGTGTTGCACTTGCTCCTTCCAGTGGAGTTTTTGGTTAAAGTGTATTCTCAGGTACTCATAGGTGACCACAGTGGTGATGGTCTTACCCTGAAGAGTGAGTGCAGGCAGTGTGGTGGGAGGTGGCACTGGGTGGGGATGCTCATGTCAGCCTTGTCTCTGCACTCGCTATATACTGTGACCCATATTTGGGGAGCAGTGCATGATTGCCAATTTGCTTAGCTCAAATCTTGAGTTATGTTTATTGCTCCATTGGAAGCCTCTGCCCTCTCAATCTATCATGTCCTGTAAGATATGGTTTGTGTCAGTGAAGGTGTTATTGGTTGCAATGAGTGTGGAGTCATCTATGTATCCTAGGGAGCACTCTTTGTTACCATGTGCTATATCAATGAGGTCTGCAATCATTGTCATAGGGCAACCATGACCTATACCATTTGACAGGGTGATGGGATTTGACAGATAATCATTGAATTTCAGGTGTATTTTATGATCCATTAGCATGTTACTTATAAATTGAACCAGTGCCTTTGGTATCTGCCTGCACCTCATATTGTGGATAAGCTGGTCATTCACTGCATTTGGAAATGCACCTTCAATATTCAGGAAAAGGACTGATGCTACTTGCTTTTTCCTCCATATGCTATGGATATTCTCTACCAGAATGTGTACTGCATCTGTGGTGGTGCAAAGTGGTCTGCAACCAAAGTGGTGTTCAGGTAGTAGATGGTGGAGTTCCAATAACCTTGTGAGTTCTTCTGCAATGATGGCAGAGAGAACTTTTGCAATAGTGCATAGAAGGGCTATGGCCAGTAAGCTTTGGGTGTTTTGTAGTTGGGTTTACCTGGTTTGCATAGAACCACTATAGTGGAAGTCCTCCATTCCATTGGGTAGTGACCATGTTTGAGGGCAGCACAATAGATTGTAAGGAGGTGGCAACCTATAATAGGGAGGGAGCATTGGAGGACTACATTTGGGATGCTGTCTGGGCCAGGTGCCTTGTAGGGAGATAACTGTTATATGCAGTCACCTAGTTGAGCAAGTGTGATGGGTGGTGGGTTTGGTAGGGGGGAGGGTATAATGGATTTACAGGGACTGTTGAGTTGGGAGGTCTGGACAGAAAGAAAGCTGCTGAGAGGGCCTCTGCTTTTTCTTTGTTAGTGGAGGCTTCCTGTATAGTTTCATTGGGGCCTTTAATCTTGAGCACTGGCATTGCTGGAGAGCTGCCATCACCTGTTGGCTCCCAGAGATATCTGTTCATGGTCCACATTTCTTCTTCCCCAGCTTCCTCAAGGTAACTCATCCAGTGTTCCACTTTTGCCTTGGTGATTGCCTCAGCATATTGACTGCATTTGGATCTGAGCTCAGTGTGGGCTGGGTGCAGGGTAATTACATGCATTTTGTAGGCTAGAGTGCTTAATCTATTGACTTTCTTCTTTATAATGGTGAGATCATTATTTCACCAGCACTTGGAGTGGGGGCAAGGTCAGTTTAGTTTGACTTCCTAGTTGATTGTGTCCTGTATGGCAGTAGTTGGCATTGAAACATAGTCATTGAATTGTTGCTTAGTCTCTATGTCATCTAGTATTCCCAATTCTGCCACTAGGGTATGGAGTGTTTTGTTGAAAGCCTTCCAGTCTATATTGCAGAAGTCATGTGAGGACTCAGAGGTGGTTGCCATATGTGGGAAGTTGATTGTGATAGTGATGGGGAAGTGGTTGGTGGTGGGGGGGTACAAGGAGACATTCATCTCACATTGGGAGATGAGTTCCATTGTGTGAGAGGAGCAAAAGACATTATTGGGGCAGCTGTAAAGTTTGGTGACTGAGTGTTCCAGTATGTGTATACCTTTTGGCAATGCCATACTCATGTTCCAGTCTGCTACTAAGTTGATAAGCTGGAAGGCTTCACTTAGAACTGCTGGTGTGAAGATCCTGCTGTCACATTCATCATCCCACAGAGGGTGATGTCTATTGAAGTCCCACACCACATGAAGTGGTCCTGCATGTCTCAACACACCTGGTGGCAGTTTGCAGTAAGGAATCTGTGAAGTTCTGTTAATACAAGTGGAGAGGAACAGGGATTGTATATGTTGAAGATAGCCAGGTGGTCAAATTTGCCAGCAAATTGTATAGCTGTTATGTCATTGGTTAACAGTACATCTATTACTGTCCAGATAGTGGTTGGCAGCTGTTTATTGACCCATATGACTGAATGGACTGGTTTGTTGGCTGGTGCACCTATTTGATAGGAGGGGGAAATTTAGCAGAAATTGTTAGAGGTGCAGATGGTGTTGTAGAAGGTGAGGTGGGGCTCTTGGATAAGGATGAAGTCCCAGTTGGCACTGAGGTTGTTGGTGGTGATGTTGAGGTGGGCTTTTTCAAATTTTCAGTGATTGAGTTGCAGGATTTGCAGGCTGGCTATAGGTGTGGTTGTTTCAGACATTTTGAGGGCTGGAAATGGGGGTGGGGGTGCTCACAGAGGCATTGTGGTCAACTCTTTGGTGGGGGGAAGGATCTCTGAGGTGCTGATTGTCTGATGTAGTTGTCACTGAGAGGGGGTTCTGTGTTGTATGCTGGTCATTTGTCTGTGCTCTGAAATAGTTGTTGATGCCTTGATGCTGAGGTCTGGCATCCTTCCCTGTCTGAAGGTCCAGTATGGGTACATGGATAGATCTGGGTACAGAGTTGGCAGGTGGTTGAGTGCACCAGGTCCATTCTTCTGTTGATGGGTAGAGGGAAGTGGATTTTCAGGATGTTGAATGTTGTATTCATTGCACTTCCAGAGGAAAGTGGGGCAGTCATGGTCCCTGCTGGAATCAGTGCTTTACACTCCCCCACCAATCCAGGTGGAGTCCAAGGACTAGGGTGGACTTAAGGTGGACTCCAACTGGATTCCATATGGACTTAAGGTGGACTCCAGGTGGATTTCATCTGGAATTATTATGTTCTGGAAAAATAACATAGAATACAAGTACTCAATATATACTATTAACAAAATGAAAAGCTTTTGTGACTACTCATACTTTTAAATATAAAATTTTGTTATTACCCTTCCACATCTACATCTACATCCTCCTCCTCTGATGTCTCTGAATCCTTTTCTTTTTTTGCATTAGTATGCTGATTTTTCTTCTGAATAATATACTTTGAGTGGTAAAATAGCATGGAGTGCAAAAACCAGTTAAAATTTCCTGGGGTCATTAGCTTAAGGATAGATTCAAATCCTTCTAGCCAAGAATTAAGCTGTTCACAAGCCTGTATCCATTTGATTATTAAATCATTTACATAAGCAGTTTTAGTCCAACCTGAGTATTAAATGCCCTCTGATAAAATGTTTGATTGTTATGTCTGACAGCAACAACCAAATTTGGAGCAGACCCATCTGTTGGTGAAGGATTGCACCATTCCTAACAAAGAACATCATCTTTACTATAATTTTTGTAATGATAAATGTCCACTATAAATCTTGTAGTCTTCTCCTAAATTCTATTCCAGCTTTTATTTGAAATGGCTGATCTAAGAACAACACAGGCTTTATCAATACATATGTATGCTGGAAAAGACTCCTCTTTATCAAATACCCTCTCCAGGAAATTTAGAATCTTTGTAGGAGACTCTGATTTTGCAAACTTAGTCCATGCAATGACAACTTCACAAGGAGCCACAATTGTTTTTACACAATAAAACTGTGCAGCAGTAAAATAATTCTTGACTGGTCAAATTTCTAGAGCTGGTTGATCATGAGGCTGGTGGTCACTTGGTCTATTGGTAGGCTGCCATGGAAGATTTTCACCAGGCCTATGTAGCATTTGCTTAATACCACTTAAGTGCTCAGAAGTAT
The DNA here is from genome assembly GCA_036937015.1 of Crucibulum parvulum. Taxonomy (NCBI): domain Eukaryota; kingdom Fungi; phylum Basidiomycota; class Agaricomycetes; order Agaricales; family Nidulariaceae; genus Crucibulum; species Crucibulum parvulum. The sequence continues at coordinate 6,677 of JASFCX010000440.1, read as the reverse complement.
GATTTGATAAAAATCTTTGCCATTCATGGCAGTGCTCATGACATGTTTGTGTTCCTTGTAATTTCTGTGAACTACATCCCTGCACTCTGCATTTTGCTCCATGAATTAAATTATGATATTCACAGAATGCCCCTCCCCTAGCATTTGCAAGATCTGAAGTACAATTGTCATAAGCACAATGTTGTGGGCCCATCATAATGCTGTCAACCACAAACATTTTTACTGGTGCATTTTGAGTATTTCTTGAAGCATTTTCATTATTGGTATTAAAATCTGAGATCTCTTTATGCTTATGAGTGCAATCAGAGCAGGAATATTCAGCAGAAATCTGTATACACCCTTGATTTCCAAGATATTTAAATGCTTCTTTGGTTACATCAGTAATATTCATATTATCCTATAGCTCTAGATTTATTTTGACAGAAGCTCCAATAGTTCTTATTGACTCCTGAAAAATGCATGCCATATATGATGATGAGTAATCTGTATAGGCTTTTCAGAATCAAGGAAAGCAAAGCTGTTGCTCCAATATTCTGCATAGGCTGTTGCAGATGCATGAAAGTTGTACATTCTACAAACAACAGCAGATGAGAACACTCAATCAACCCAAAGACTTTGTCCAATCTTGAGGTACTTAGCTGAGTTTAAATACACTTTCATAGCCTGATCATCAATTTGATTTTGTAATTTTTTATATTGTTCATGGTCTGCAGAATATAAAGTATTGCAGTGAGTGCAAGTTCCTGTTAGAACAGAAATATTTTTAAAAATCTGGGAGCCTTTGATAAGTGTTGCTTTTGATATGTCCCTGGGTTTTGTTTGTTGATGCAATGTCTATTCCTGACAGTTTTTGATATCTTCACACTCAATACTCTGAGGACAAATTGTAAGAACAGGTTGGATTTCTGAGTGGGATATAGTTTTCACTTTTCCTCTAAATTGACTTTTGGAGATCAATTTCAAGGTTTTGGCCAAAGCATCAAGTTTATATCCACTCAGAGAAAACAATTTATTTTCATCATCTATTCTTTCTTCTTCACCTGTTATGAGAAGATGTTGTATCCCAACAGATGTAACAACATATGTTTATCATCTTCATCTCTAACAATCTCAGGACTAATATCATCCAAGTGGTCTGTTAAAGTATGTGCAAGTGCTTTCATCCAGCCACCAATGTTGAGTGATTGTTCTCCTTTAAGAGTAGTAAATTGCTGCTTTGAATGTAAGCTCAGTAGCTCAGGATTATTTGTAACTGTGAATAATACTAATAACACTGTAGATAGTGTCACTTCAGAGCTAAAGTTTCTGAGAATAAATTTGTTGAAGGTTTTGAATGGAATATCTGGAAAATTTTGCTTTGTAGATGTAGCTAATGTTATAGGCAGGAACATAAACACAAAAATAGTCCTGAGAATCACTGAGCCTAAAATGATGGTCAAGGATTTAATCAGAGCCAGAATTGTTGTAAACACTAAAGTGGCAAGAAATAGTAAAGTACACCATAAAGATGTAAGCATAGGTAACAAATGTAAGTAATAGAGTCAAATTTTTCAAAATTAAAATGTAAAATATATAATTTCCCAGCTTACTGAGCCTTCTTCTTTCTTAAATTCCTCTGAACATGCTCATCTGATTCTGAGTCATCCTCATTAGATGATACCTGAGGATACAACCCCTTCTTTGCCTTTTTATGGTTCTTTAGTTTCTTCTTCCTTGGATTATCTGCTTTCTTCTTTCCATTCTGTTTGGTAGGCTGCTGGTCATTCAACCATTTCTGTAAATCAACAAAGGTGTGCTGCTTTTTATTGTAGCCAGCCCAGACATCAATATCTTCATTATCAGATTCATGAGTTTCTCCATTTAGCCATCAGAGCATATTAGGATAGTCTGAGAGCTTGCTAAAAAGAGGATGATAGTTGTCATAAAAAGTTGTTTTACCAATAAACAACCCAATAATGTCCTCTTCAAGTGGCAATTTGTATTGGATGGCCATTTCCCACTTGCAGTAAGCTGATCAAATGCCCTATGTGCATTAAGATAGGCTTTATAGCAGCCATAAGCAAGAGGTAGACCTGAGTGCTTTTGTGATGCATCAGAGAGAAAGCTTTTATTAATGCCAAGAAGCTGGGCAAGTTTCAGCCATGGTATTTCTTTCTCCTCATCACCACTCTCATTATCAGAAATAGCAGTTGCAGTGGTATGTGGAGTCTGGGAACAAGAAATAGCAGTAACATGATGTTGTGAGCCTGAGGTCAAAGGAGGAGTATGAGATCCAGCTGTCTGTTCATCATAAGTTGACTAAAAGAATAATAATTTGATTATAAATTTGAATAATAAAAAATGTAATTTTTTCTTACATGCCTTTAAAATTGAGATTGTTGATATTATGAGTCTTATGTAATAAGAATCATTCTTTTAGGGAGTTTTAGTAGAGCATTTTGTCCAACATCAAAAGTGAGTGAAAATTTTATGTCAGCAGCATGCACCACCATCTTTGCATTTCAAAAATCACCTTTTATGGAATTAGCATGTGATATTGTGATTAATAAGATAAGATTGCTATGCTTCTTTTCTCATTCCCATTTGTTTGATTCTTTTCTTTTCCACTCATTTCTATGCAGACAGACCTAAGGCACCATGTGCCCCTCCTCACAAATTGGGATGTGGGCCAATGTATTCTCTCTTTCAATGTGACTGTGGCCCATCTGTCTTGCCACATCCTGTTACCAGCTCACACATTCATTCCCTTACCATGACACAAAAAATATGATGAAACCTGCAGAATACCATTGGTAAGGGTGAAAGGGAGCAGGGTAGAAGAGGTAATGGTGAGGGGCACTGGGAGACCTGTGTAGGTGAATTCTCCAGGTAAGAGAACCACAAACACCTGTTCTAGTGCAACAACATTTAATGCAGCAAGCCACTACACAGTGACTGTGATGCAAGCCCACCCCAGCATGTCAGCAGCAACTGGCCCCAGAACAGCAAAATTGATGTAGGCTTTCCTCACTCATCTCATTGCTGTTGCCACATGTCTTGGGTTTCCCAAATATGTAAAACTTACCATGGGCTGTTTAGGGCAACAGTGCAGCAGATAAGAATGTGAACCTCAATTGACTCCTTCATGAAGTCACCTATATCTACTCTAAGTTCATGTCTTGGGCTTCCCAAATGTGTAAAACTTACCATGGTATAGAGGCAGCAGGATAGTAGACTGGCTATGACACCTCCTAGGTTATGACATAGAATATGCAGTATACAATGGAGAATACATTGGCCTACTGCTGTCAACCTAGGCACTGGCTAGTAAGTAGGAATATAATATAAAATCCCTAGAATAACCTGTATACCTAGAATAAAAGAATAAAATGCGAGGTGGCCTCACTTTGGTCCTAACAACCTGAGGATGGAATTGCTAAGAGATCAATGAAGTATTGAGAGAAATGGATGGAAAATGGCGTAATGGGAACTGGAGAATGAAGGCTGAGGAGCGGGCTGGCAGATAGATGGACAGAGGAGACAATGGGTGCATGACAGGCACAACAGAGATGACAGAGATGGAGGAGGACTGCTAGGAGAAACACTAAAATAGCTGCCCGATCACAACTAAGATAGCTTGACGATAAGAGCTCAGAAAATTATGAAATCAAATAGCGTAGAAAGACCGGAAGGAGTGCTAAACGATGCAAAAAGACCGAAGTCGTTTCGCTTTGTTGTCGTCGAAAGCGTCGCAATTTATTGAGGAGAATGATTTGCTAAGATCCAAACTCCAAGAACTGGAATTTATTTGTAAAATCAAAGAGGTTGTGTAGTGATTGAGTACAGAGAGTATGGAGGGGGTGTAGTATACTCTGAACTACTGAACTACAAAGAAAAACTACAGTCTTTAAGTATGTAGAAAGGTCCTTGCTACTAAGAAGTAAAGTAGAAGTAACATACAAAAATCGAAGTAAAATGGAAATCAAAGTGGCTGTAGACACCAGACTTGCTCATGGGACTCGATTCATGTGGATGAAACTACTCCTATGTTGAATAAATACTTAGATTGTCTAAAAAATGAGAAAATGTGAGTCAAATCAAATAAAATGAAGTATTTTGCAATAGCATCCATTGTTCCAAGCTCAAATAACATTTTTGAATCACTCTGAAGCTTCTTGATGCATCCCGAGCCTTCCCCGACAATCCCTGGTTGAAAATGGATACTGAAGTCAATTTAGTGGCAGCAGGACCAAGTTTCCGAGTACAGAGCCTTGCAAGGCTTGTCACTGCTCAGTGCACACCTTCTCACCAAACAATGCAACTTCACCAGTGTATTCTTTGCTGCTGATAACCAAGCCTCACTGAGAGCAGCACAGAGCCATTATGCACATATCTCACAACACCCCACTCAACACAAACATCATCTTAGAATGGGTCCCTATGCATGTTAACAGCACCTGCAATGAGGTGGCTGCCACTGAAGCCAAGGATGCCATCTCCCATGGCTCCAGCTCTGCAGCCTCAATACTGTAACTCCTCTGTCAATGCCTCCCCTCCACTAAGTCTGCCCTCTGCACATCCCTACAGCACTGACTCAAAATCAGTGCCATGGCTCACTGGAAGACCTTGTCATGCTTCTCACACATCAGCTGTAACATCCTGACAAAGCCCAGAGAGTATTTGTTTTGTTTGATGGCAACACTCTCATAGGCTCACTAGTCTTGTCACCCAGCTTGTCACACTTATTAAGAATGAAAATCCAGGTGAAAGTCCAACAATAGTCCTGTATTTATGCATTTGAATATTGTCAACTGAATTGTCATGTTTTTTGAATAAGATTTTTCGAATTCTTTCATGTGAATGACCAGCAGGTGTTTCAGCCATTGCTCTATTGGGAAAAATGTCCTATAAATGTCCTACTGGCATCTGATGAAAGCACAAAACTCATTCAGATAATATTCAGATGATGATCCAATAACAGTTATACAATAGGCTTACTTAAATCAAATCATATTTATACAGCAAAATCAAGTACTATGACAAATATATATGAGTAACTTGAATATGCAGTATAGTATCTCAAGCTTTCCAGGCTCTATGATTCTGGCTACAATTTATTTTCAAGGAATTGTAGATGAGTTGTTCAAGATGGCTTCCAGCCAATCTAAAGATGAATTAGTAATGCTTACTCAAAGGCCTAATGGGTTGTACTAGCCTTCTTTCTTGGCTCATATTTGCATTGTGATTCATAGTATCAATATTAAACAAATCTGCACCTCCCACTGCAATTTGCCATCTACAGAATATACCATTGATTAGAGATAGCACCAGCAACAAAGAGAATAGACCACATATGAAAGCTGGAGATACACAACTCTTCACTCTTGTGTGAACTTGCCCCAGTTCATGGTGCTGCTATTCTCTATAATCAGCTTGTTTTCATACACAAATTTGATGGATGTGGTTACTCATGCATACCCATGCTTCTCCTAAGCTTTTTCAGCATCTTTATCACTGTCTCTGCTAGTCTACAAAAGTCCTAGTTTCCATATATATCAAATATTCATCTTTGACTCAAAGGTAAGTCTTGCAATGTAGCTTCTTAAGAATATGGAAACATGGAACATGGACAAGAAGATGAGGAAGATGGGAATCAGGAAGTGTCTGGGGCCAACAGTAATGGTTAGGAGAATAAATTCCAGTGAACAACTTCAGGCCAACAACAATTTGAGAAAACTCACCCAGTGAAAATGTGTTTGTACATTTCAAATTATAATATTAAGACCCTGCTCACCAAAGTTACATTGCCAATGGAAGTGCCAATTGGACAAACACACCACACATAAAAAGCCTCTTCTCTTTCCACCAATTTCCACCACCACAAACCAGGCTATAACACCAAATAGATCATCTAGGCATACCAAAAAATCAAGTGTGCATGCATGCCAGAGCAATCCATCTGTGGGGAGAACAGAAGTGTTAGTTTGACTATTTATCTGCTGCTTACATCAAACACTGACTTTAGAGTGAATATAGATGACTTCATGAAGGAGTTGATTTGGGTTCATGTTCTTATCTGCTGTGCTATTTCCCTAATCAGCACAGTCAGGCATTTATTCTTGGTTGGTGACTTCCACTGATGCCAGTCATTGGAAACAAGAAATTGCATTTCATTTACCTTTCAATTACTACTTTAAGTATTGTTTCTGAATTTGTTTTGGTGAGCAGTCTGTGAGCTATGATAAATTTATATGTACAATAGAGAGATTAGAAAGTGCTATTAACTTCTCCAAAATTGCTGTAAGTGACACTCCCACATGAGGAGTATACATAGATTCTATGTATACTCCCTGTATACTCCTTAAAGTATACATAAACTCCATGTATACTCCATGTATACTCCATCATATGCTTCTAAGTTTATATAAATTGAAATATAATATGTACACTCCATGTATACACCATGTATACTCTACATATACTCTATGTATACTTCATATGAACTAGTTAAATATTATTAGTTTAACAAGTAATAAAGCATTTTACATAAATACAGTAGTATTAAAAATATTCAAACAAATGAGACTAAACTATCCTTTAATATCAACCATCTATTTCTTTATCTTCATCACTCTCCTCTGCTCTTAATACAGGATTGTTATTTGTTTTCTTCTGTTGTTTTTTAATAATTTGCTGGG
>JASFCX010000439.1:0-11761 GCA_036937015.1 Crucibulum parvulum | reverse complement strand
ATTGTGATATAGCACATGAGCAAAAAATTGATATATGTCATCATAATATGTATTTGTTTTGAATATCTCAGAAAAATATAGTTGATTCATTCTGATATGTGTGACAAGTGCATGATGAAATATATGGTCTGATATATCATTAGACTGTATCACAGAGTATCCAAGCAAAAACATTGCCAAGAAACATGCCTTTTCTTTCTCATATTTAGTCATTCTATCTTTACACCATGCATGTACCATTGGATGCATGTAATATATAGCATTTAATGATCCTTTCTTGATCAAGGAAAATGAAACCAACATTTGAATACCAGACCCAAATATAAATTTATCCCATTTCCCATCAGTTATATGTAGTTGTTTTTCATCTAAAAGCAACACAGCTAATGGAAGTCCTTTACTAGCCATCTTTCTCAGATCAGTTGCAACATATTTCTCAGTAGCTCTAATGAAAATATCTTCCATAATATTTTCATGATGGAAAAATGCCATAGTTTGATGAATTAAAATAGCTGTTTGAGCAGCTTGGGCATCCTTTGGCTTTGCTTGATTTGCCCTGGATTCTATCTTTTTATATGAAAGTTCCCAAGTTCCATAAACTGTTTGTTCATATTCAGTAGCATTTCCAAAAGATGGATGATCCATAAGTTCTTTTCTGTTTTCTGAATAAAGATCAAGATACTCATATATGCTGCAGAAGCCAGAAGTGATGAAAGCCCCTGCTTGATCAACAGCAAGAGGAAGACAAAACAGTGTTGTGACTATTTCTTTAGCAGCCTCTTGAATAGGTTCTGTTATTTGTTCTTCCAAGTTAGAACTTTTTAAAAGCAAAGCAATAGCATCTTCCATATTCATTCCATCCAGTTCAATGGAGTTATTTCTAGTAAGAAGCCTCATGTTAGGGTTCCGGCTTGTAATAAGGATATCTCCAGTATTGTTTGAAGGCAGATATTTTTTAACCATCTTTGGCTCTCCATCTGCATTATCATAAATTAAAAGCCATTCCTTCAACAGAGAAGATATCCAATAGAGAACTGCGTCAGGGGCTCCATCCACATCTGCTTTTTTGGCATCTGGAATGGAAGAAATGCCTTTTAAACTGGCAGTAATGGTATCTTCATTAGTGGCATCTACCCAAAAGATATATCCATACCTGAGAATAGCAAGATATTATTGAGTAAATGATATTTTGGCTAAATGAATGATAACATACTGGCTGGAAACATCTTCTGCAAATTTCAAAGCAATTTCAGTCTTTCCCATCCCACCCAGACCATAAATAAGAAAGGAGCGCCGAGGTGCAATACCATTTCCATTCCGAATACTAAAGTAATACTTCAACTTGTCAAGGTGGGCTTGCTGTCCTGTGAAGAGAGCACTGGAACAGGGCCTTAAAATCATCTTGGGTGGTTCATGCTGCAGAGGTGGTAGATGGTTCTAATGGAGCATACATGTAAACTTGTACATTCAAACTCTTGGAGATATTTAATCGCATACCACTTGATTACCACCCACAATATTTAGTTGAGTATGACTGAGTGATACATCATGAGCATTGCGAAAAGCATCGACCGTCATTGATGACATTGTGTATTCTGTTAAGAAAGAGCTAGTTGTGTTTGAGGACGATGAGAGTTGGGAGCAAGGGCAGAGGGCAAAGGGCATCGATAGACACGCCTAGAAGAGGTGGTATGGAAGTTGCCGAGATCGATTGTACTGTAAGTGGGCCGCCAGCCGTCGTTCCTATTAAACCTAGACTCAACGCCGCAGTCCACCTAAAATAGATTCGTGTGGACGTGGTGTATCCATGTACAAGAGTGTCTTGTTATCCTTCCTTCGTCGTTGTATAATGGACGTATATTATCGGCGCATACCTTGCTTTACTCATTTATTTCCAGATCAAGCAATTGATAAACGGATTGAAAGCTCTATTCTGTTCTGGTATATCTTTGGTTATAACTAACTAACTACCTATCTCTCACGTGTCTCTCCCCATTACCCACGTACAACACTCCCAATACCCCCTCTAACCTTTGTATAATAATCCTATTCTCCTCCACGCTGACCGTGAAGCGGAAGCACCGCAAGTTCCTGCCGTTTACCCATTTTAGTCAGTCTATCGAGAGGTACCATGCTGCTTCGTAAGGAGGGAACTATCATAAACTTGGCTTCGTTCCTACCGATACCTGCTCCAACATCGGGTATCACAAAGAGGGTTTGGGGGAAGGTGGTGCGTGAAGACGTGACTGTGGATAGGTTGGTACGCATGGAGGAGCCGCAGGTGGGAGGGGGGCAAGTGCGAGGTGGGAGATTGGAGTAGAGATGCTGTATAGTGCTCGGTATTGTTGAGGATTTGGATGATAGGGGTGGCCAAAGGCAATCCCGAGTCTGTGGGGTGCGTTGGGAAAACAAAAGACGGAGGAGGGAAAGTAGAAGGAAAGACTCGCCGGAGGGCAGCCAACACGAAGCTCTTGCTCGATGTTGGCGTGGCGCATGAGTTCGCGCAGTCTTCAATGAAGGAGGTGGCGCTTGTGTCGGGTTGTGAGGTCCTTCGTCAACTACGGCGATGCCTTCGAAGTTTTCGAAGCCAAGGTTGGCGTGGAGGGAGGAGAGGGATCTGTACTCCGGTAGCGTTTCCTGACTTTCTACCTGTGTGAATGAGTAGGCGGCGTGGTTCGTATTATAGGAAGGGGAAAGGTACTAATACGCACCTCATCTCTGCGCGGACGAAACCTTCCCTTCTCACCCCCCAGCACTGCATCAACCGAGAACTCGAGCGAGACCTTCACCATACCTACATCGTTCATTTTCGCGCAGACGCTGTACACCCTGTACGTTGGCGGGTGAGAAAGGATCTGCTTGCGTTCGGGAGCCACGCGGACGCACGTGGGGTGTTTCAACGAACCCAACACCAAGGAAGACATCAGCGGGATTGGGTAACCTACGGAAAGAGGCAGGATTGGATTTGATATCGTTGTGGCAAGGTGAAGCGTAGCGGTTGAGGTCGAGGGTTTGTGTTAGGTCAGGCGTGAGTTCTTCGGACAGATGCAGGGCGCGCAATGGGTGAAGAGCGAAGATGTTGGGGCAGAAGGCAACAGAAACGGATTTTTTCGGCATGCAAGAGCATTTCTGTTTGCATTGAGGGGGGTGCTTCTTTGTAGTCGTGGTGAGCACAGCGATATGGGTGTGGGCGGAAGGCAACACACATCTAAGATTCTATTCACGACTACACGTGACTCGCCTAACTTCGACTTCAATGTCCACCGTCTCGCCCTTCTCTTACTCTCGCAGTGTGCTCTGGATCGGAGCTCCTCATCAACCCGCTCAGACTACTTGACTGTCTGTCCACTCGTACTATCCACCTTCCTTCATATAACCCCCTCCACACGACACGACAACCAAAATACTACCATGCGTTCCTCCTCCCTAAAATTCCTCTCATCAACCAAGAGCGCCTCGTCCCCGTCGTCCACATCTACTTCCTCTAAATCAGGAGCAACAAAGTCCAGCGGTTGGTGACTCCGGTAGAGGCGCTCCTGAGCAGGGTGGGCTGGCGGCGTTCCGGGGTGGATACAGCGACAATGATAAGAACATTTTCAATTCGAATGTACGCTGTGCTCTCCCGTTCTTTCCATTCTCTTGGTTGATCATACCTCCCCTTTGCAGGTCTTCAACAGCCGCGCAACCTATGTATTCCTGAACCCGCAGATCACCTACTTCGTCTCCGGGTCTTCTTCTGCCCATGCGCCCTTATGTGGCTGTTTCCCATCCTTATCAAAGTCGCCCTCTGTCTCACCCACGTCTTCCACATCTCCCTCATCCACATTTGCCTCTTCCAACTCTGGAGCAGCCAAGACTTGCAAACTCAAGAAATCGCCCTCCAAGAGCGCTTCCGCAGCTGTTACGAGCGCGATAATGAGGCCCAGGCATGTGAGTGGGGTGACGGGAGGTTGGCGTTTGGGCAGAGCCATTAAAGTAGCAGCGAGCCTGCAATGGTAGACTGATTCTCAGCGCATGCTGCACGACGGTTGCACTCTTCGCGCATGTCCAAGTTGCTCGGTCCTCTAGTCATCGTCGATCTATCGTAATGATGCGCCCTCCTACGCACATTCGGGCTCATGCTGAATCTGGCCTTCAATTCGCTGAAATTTGGATATTACCACCGTTACCTGGCAAGCATGTCGTACCCGAGGGTGTGTTCTGCTGATTTCACATTCTCCGGTTCTTAATGTTATTCATCAGAGAAGCTCACCTCCGGCAGGCACTATATCAATACCAGTCCTGATGGCCGCTGCTGAGCGTACTTCGAACTACTACACTACAATCCTAGTATCGATCCCCACCCCGTCCATTGCGATCCCCGTGCCGACTCACTTTCATGCCTATTGATCTTGTACTCCGACCTCAATAGCCGCGTATCTCGACCAGAGCAATACAGTTTGCAGTTTGAAACTAAACTAGCATTACCACCTTCAGTATTCCAGCTGATCATTTCTCATTTCAGGCCCATTCATATCTTCAATACACGTTATGAACATTGTTATTTCAAATCTCCACGTAAGGTTGCGATACCCACCTATGGCGTTGTTCTTAAACAGTATGGTCATCGTCTGAATACTCCAGTCTTCTTCAATGTTTCTCTCACAAGTCGCACGTTCACTTACATCCCATCCAAGCTGGTCACTGAGATCAAATCCTTAGGACTTTCAGTTATTCTCATCCATCTAATGATGTTTGGAGTCTCAAGTATCTTCCCGCGGCTGGATCCTCAAGATCTCACTCGTTCAACCCCAATCAGTTGGCAAACCCACTGGAGCAATCGTCCTTTCGGAGCTTAAACCTTCATACGTTGCGGACAGATGCAGCTCGTTTCACAATTCATCATGTTATCGCTCGCTTCCTCAAGATCGCCAGTCCTTTCTGTTATTCATTAAGTGTAAATACATAGAACTTGTATTTTGTATGTGTGTACGTGTCGTCTATGTTAATATTAATATATGACGGAAGATATCCATTACCTCAACCAAGTTTCCTTCCGTTTAGTTTTTCTTCTGTTCTTTCGGTTCCCTCTAGCATACTATCAATATCCAGGTACCTTGCTGGGAAGGGTGAGGGGATTCTCGCCGAGGTACGTGAGCACCACTGCACTAGTCTGAGTACCCATCAGATCTCAAGGGATGGGATGTTCAGATTCGTGCCTCTCCGTGTAGTTCCTCCCTACCTGCCTTCCTTTGTCTTCCTTTTATGTTTCTTTTCTGTTTCCTTCTTGATCAGACCTCCTGAAACCCGTCCCTCAATTGCCCCGCAGTTGTTCCATTCACTTCAACGTATGGACCTGTATGTCCCTATAATACTGGATCACGCCAACCATGCTCGTTCAACCAGCCTACGGAAAAATACAATTTGAATAAACACCAATATAAAGGAATGCTACAGTAGGAGGAATAAAGATACATACATACACAACTCTAGTCTTCGCTCACATCGTGAAAGAGACATCTAAATGCTACGTGAGAACTAGCTATATGGCCTAGTGACTTTGCCTAAACGCCGGCCTACTCACCACTCTGCTCACATGCCTGCTCTTCATCGTCACCGAGCTCGTAGCAGCAGAAGCGCTGTTGGACGATGATTTCCTGAGTTACAGGAGTTCGGAGGCGCGCCGGGATGGTGGTTGGACGAAGAGTTAGAAGCAGGGGTGGATGAAGTGAATGAAGGGATTGAGGCACGTTTCGCCGAAGAGGCGGAGGGGGCTTTGATGAGGAAGGGGCAACGGCAGAGCCAGAAGAAGAGGAGGAGGAAGAGACAATGAGGGAAGCGATCTGCAGGCTGGGGGTTGGTATGTTGGGCGTGCGTTGAATACCTACGAAAGACGAAAAAACGAGATGTGAGAGAAGCATACAGGGCATAGAGAAGGAATAGCAGGACGTACATCAAGATTGGGAATACCCCTTTGTCATTATTGCTGAACCCGCCCGGGAAGGCCACAGGCTCACTGTGCTTTGGGGCGACTGCACTCGACTCGCTGGCCTTGAGCTGGGCGCAAGGGATACATGCAGCGTTATGGACTATGGAAGATGGCGGGGAGGGGAACGATGATTTCATGCTGGATAAGATAGTTGCCCCAAGCGAGGTTGGTGGGGAGGAAGATGGTGACGGAGGTGCTGGTCACTATCAGGTAGGTCAATCCATGAAAGGAAGAGGCGGCAAGGAAGGGAAGAAAACGCACTGAGATCAACTATTTGCTCTTATCTGGGTCCGTCCAGAAGAACTGGATTTTGTCGAGGATTTGTATTAGGTCGAGGGTGAGTTCAACGGCTGGATGAGAGGAAGAGGAGGAAGAGGAGGAAGTTCGGAGGGTGGGTGATGAACCTGGTTCAATTATAATTTATTGAGAGTTTGAAATATAAAATAGGGCTCGAGACAGATTAGCTGAATTGACGCCTATGAACGCCACAAACTTGTCCGAGGATGGTTCGTTGACATTGTGAGGCTATAGATGCCCTCGATGCTAGTTGTAAAATGAGCATTCACGGTTAACGATAAATTCTTCTCACTTTATATTAAACTTCTTATCTTACTTCCTTACTCTTTATTAACCCGCTCCACAATCCCCGCCAACTCCTCGAAACTCCCGACCACCCAATCCACCTCCCGCCGTCCTTACTGTCCACCTCTCCAGGCTTTACACTCGGATCGCCCTCCTCGTCGTGGCGAGGGACATACACCGTCTACATCCCCAACGCGCCCGCCGCGCATAGATCATACATGTGCGCTGCGACCATTGCGGTGCGTTCTGGTGGGATTGAGAGATGGAGTAGCGCCAATAGGTAGGCCTTAGGGTTGAGTCTGTAGGCTCGGAAGAGCTCGATAGAGAAAACGGCATCCCAGGGAAGGTGGGCGTGTTTCGCCTGGACGGGTGTTGGTGGGGAATGAAGCGAGAAAGGGGCGGAAAGGGAACGAGCCATGTCGATTAGTAAGCGAACATTTCCGTTTGAGGACGAGGCGACTATGGTGTGCGTTTTCGGTGCGTAGAGACTAGCTGTGGCATCCCACCAGTCTGTAAGATACATTTAAATAAGCAACTCAATAGATTGAGAGACGAGAGCAGACAGGAGTGTACCATCCAGTCGGTGCCCGTATTCAGATCATTCCTAGTCTCTTCGCGCCATATCGACCTGATGTCCGACCAGGCGTCACCGTTTATCATCGAGTCCAGTATCTATAGGGGTGAGAGTTAGATGCGAGAAAATAGTGAGATCACAACTACTCTACCAACCTCACGATGCATGATATTGAAATTGAACGAGCCTGCCCCTCTTACTGCGATTCATCGTCTACAGAGTGTACTATGGAGTCAGATACGAAGTCAGGAACAAAGAGAATAGACAACATACCTATGCTGGAGATACCCAACTTCCCACTCTTGTATGAACTTGCCCAGTCAGTGGTTGCAACTATCCTCCGCAATCAGCCTGGATTCGTACACAACTGCGATGGATGTGGTTACTCACGCGCACCATGCTTCTTGCCAAGCTTCTTCAACTCCCTCGTCACCGTGCTCCGCCAGTCCACGACAGTTCCCGAAGATGTCGAGTATCAGAGCTTCAATCTTGGGCATCGTCGGTCGTCAGCCGTCGTATCATTGCTGGGATCGTCTTCCAGGGCTGGTTCAAGACATTCAAAGGCGCGTCGTTCATAGACCTTATTCGTTGCGGGTGATCGTAGAGAGCAATACTGGAAAGAAAGAGCAATAGATTATAGCAGATATAGACCGCCAGTTGGGGGGAAAGCTGCTATCAACACACCCATGGATCATTGGGCTCCCGATACGCTCACATGGATCACGTGAGCAGTAGTAGCGTCATGGGTGTGCATTCCACGCAAGGACATCGACATGAAAGCTCAGAAGGAATGTAGTATCGACGCGGATGGTGGTGGTGGCCGGTGAATCGTTGAGTCCAGGAATCCACATCCATTCGGACCATTCGGACCATTCCTGACTGCACGTGATTCACCTCCTAAACGCACCCGGCACTGGGGTCCGGCCCACCTCCCTCATCTCCCTGCCCGTCCTCCCCCCTTCCGTCATCCACGAATCGTCCTCCCTTGACCCAAACAAGCCCGTCTCCTCCGCCCTCACCTGTATCCCCAGGCCCCGCGGCCCTCGTAGCTGACGCCCATCCTGGCTACGAGCTCAGCATCTTCTGGACTAGTGAACAATGCCCCCAGCACCTTCTCCCTCCCCACCAACCTCGAGCCAGTCAACTACTCCTACATCCGGCACGAAATTATTGCTCTCCCCTCGCCACCGATAAGGGGATTTTCGATCCGGATGTACATTTTGCTTTTCCTCCTCTTTCGTTCTATTGGTTAATGATACCTCTTCCTCGCAGGTCTTCAACGCACGCGCAACATACGTATTCCCTGGCCCACAGATCGCTTCCTTCGTCTCCAGCTCCTCTCTCTGTACCTCTGCCCCCTCATCCGGCTCTTCCCCTCCTCATCAAAACCACCCTCTGCCTCTTCAACCAAGGGGCCTCATCCCCATCATCCAGCTCGATCTATTCCTCCAACAACTCTGGATCAGGAGCACCCAAGCCCTGCACACTCAAGAAATCATCCTCCAAGAGTACATCCACAGCTGCCGAAAGCAAGACGATAAGGCCCAGACATGTGAACAGGTTAATGAAGGGACTAGCATTTGGTTAGAGCCACTAAGGCGTCGGTGACTCGCACATACGCATTCTTGGATGTCCTTTCATGGCGATTGCAACAGCCAACCCGTATCCTATTCCTTCCTCCATGGTTCCTTCACTGCGTTTCATCATATCCTGCCTCGCTTCTCCATGGGCTACCAAATCCTGCCCATGTCTTCCTCGGTGTTGTGTCCGACGAAGTCATCAACTCCCTCACGCACGCCTGCGTGGCTCCAGAACTCCAGCAAATCTCATTACCCTGCCAATGTCCAGGATGTACAGCGTCTGCGCTTATATGAACAATTTATGCGCCGTTAACGTCTCGCTCGAGCTCTCAGGTGATGCAGGGGAGTCAGGCGAGGAGGGGCAGATTGGTCTGCGCGTTGATGAGGTGCGCATTGATACCTTTAACCTTCCCATCATTCTAACCACCCTAACTCTCCTCTATTCACGTAGGTGAAAAGAGTCCCAACGCCGACCCCTCCATCAAACTAAGCTTCGTTTGCTCCTTCAGCAACCTTATCTGAACACATATCCCTCTCCTCCGTCTGCACCGTCCTCACTACGAAAACTTCCAAGGCGCTGTTATAGCTGGCGAAGCCTACGTCGACTTCTCAGGACTCGGCGCAAGCGCCGTCTCCCTCATAAAGGACTACGTGAATCTATGCGTCGTGCAATCATTGAGCAAGAGCTTCAGGTTGGGTGCTATCTGGTGCGTCGTTCATCTTTTCCTCCCTCCCATCTTTTATCCCTACAACACAACCACAGACTCTGGATCGCCTTCACCCAGCCCCCGATAGAACTTCCGCTGTCGTTCTTGGGCACGCGCGATAGGAGGAAGCGCATTCGTGACGCTTTGAGTGCCTTAGCTGCAAATTCTCGACGTTGGAAGAGTCTCTTCGTTAATGTTCAGTTTCCTCTCTATGGGCTGCTGGATGAAACCAAGGACCCAACAAACAAGGACCCACTCTCATGTCGCAGGGCACTACAGGGGGTGATATTGAACGGCTGATCACTTCAAAGACGCAGGCTATCAATGAGAACAACGTGAGCGTTTCCACACTCCAGCGCTGCATTCCTATCAGCTCTGGATCCGTCTTGGAGGCATTTCGAATTGATTTTGTACCAAGATGATGCAGGTACGTACGTACTTCACGGTGATGTTGAACAAGCATATTTCAAGTTTTGGCCACTACACGGTCTTCATCGCTTCTTATCAAACCACTGGCTACTTGCTATTGACTATGGGTCATGGGTTACGAACAGGTTATCGGCTACGAGGATAACAAGTTACGTGTTACGTGTTATAGTTTACAGTTTACAGGCCATGGGCTACTACCAGAACAACAAGAACGTGGAGCCCACTTTAGCCTGCCTTTCGTTGGAATTTTGGGAGAATAGCGAGGTTGAGCTCGAGCTCAGTGCCGTTTATGGCTCCCATTACTGCATTTTCGCTTATTGGGTCGCCACCTCAAGTTCTACGAATTGGATATTACCTACGCCAGTCCATCTCGTTCACCAGAGCTTCCTCTCCACCTCCGTGTGCCGCGACTGATTAACCCTATGCTCGCGTCACACACTGAGTCAAGGTAATGGGTCTATAATAGTTCATCGTCCATTATTAACATCGACGACCTGTACGTACATACAAAATCCGACTACTATGTATTTATGCTTTATAGAGAAAACAAAGGACCAACGAGCTCGAGGAAACGAACAATAGTATAATGAATTGTGAAATGAGTTGCGTCCATCCGCGGCGTATGAAAGTTCTTGAAGCTTCTTCGAGGGGTCGATCGATTACTTGGGTGCGCTTGCCAACTGACTGAAGTTGAACAATTTAGATCTTGAGGATCGCAGGCACAGGAAGGTACTTTGATGAGACTTGAGGCATCGTTAAATTGATGAAATTGACTATAAGTCCTAAGGATTTGACCTCGGCGATTAGCGTGGATGTGGTGGAAGAGAATGTGCAACTTGTGAGAGAAACATTGAAGACTGGATGGTTCAGACGATGGCTGTAGCTTTTTAAGAATAGTGCCATAGGTGGGTATCACAACCCTGTGTGCAGATTTGAAATGATAACGTTGATAACGAGTTTTGAGGATACAAATAGACCTGAAATGAGAAATGATCAGCTGGAATACTGATACCACAGAGTCTAGAGGACTAAAAGTAGCAAGGTAGTTTGGTTTTCGAACCGGAAGCTCCGTGTTGCCCTGCTCCAGATGCGCGACTATTGAGGTTGGAGTATAAGATCAGCAGGCATTTAAGTGGGTCGATGCGGGGATCGCAATGGGCCAGGTGGGGATCGGTACTAGGATGGTGGTGTAATACTTCGAAGTCCGCTGAGCAACGGACTACAAGTGCTGGTTTGTTGACACACGGTGTCTACCGGAGGTAAGCTTCTCTAATGAATAAACTTCAAGAACTCGAGGATGAGCAAAGCAGAACTCACCCTCGGGTACGACTTGCTTGCCGAGCAATATTGGTAATATCCAGGTTTTCAGCGAACTGAAGGCTAGATTCAGTATGAACCCGAATGAGCGTAGGAGGAGGAATCATCATGATGGATCGATGGCGGCTGGAGGACCGAGAAATTCGAATATGCGTAGCGAAAGTGCGATCGTCGTGAAATATGCGCTGAGAATCAGTCTGCCACTGCAAGCTCGTCTACGCCTTAGTTGCTCCGTCCAAATACCAACCCCCTCGTCACCCTGCTTACATGCCTAGGCCTCATCGTCACGCTCGCAGCAGCTGCGGAAGCGCTCTTGGAGGACAATTTCTTGAGTTTGCAGGACTTGGGTGCTCCAGAGTTGGAGGAGGCAGATGTGGCAGAGGGGGATGAGGCGCCCTTAGTTGAAGAGGCGGAGGGTGCTTTCGATGAGGATGGGGAAGAGCCGGATGAGGGGGCAGGGGCAGAGGAAGACCCAGAGACGAAGGAGGCGATCTGTGGGCCGGGGAAGACGTATGCTACACTTGGGTTGAAGACCTGCAAAGAGAAGGTATTGTCAACTAAGATAACGGAAGAAGAGGAAGCTACAACGTACATCAGGATCGAA
>JASFCX010000438.1:0-11761 GCA_036937015.1 Crucibulum parvulum | reverse complement strand
TTCAATAGCACCGACGGCCAATACAAAGCCAAGATCCGCACCCTGTTCGTCAACTTGAAGGACAAGAACAACCCATCGCTGAGGGAGAATGTCGTGTCGGGCGAGTTAGCAGCAGAGAGGTTCTCAAAAATGACTAGCCAGGTGCGTTTAACCGCCCTATCGTGCCAATCGCCACCTAAACGATTGTACAGGATATGGCCTCGGAGGAGCGGAAGGCAGCTGATCAAAAGATCAGAGAGGCCAACTTCCACAACTCCCTCTCAGCTGCAGAACAGCAAGCAGAGACTGATGCATTCCAGTGTTCAAGGTGCAAACAGGTGTGTATCGCTGATTGAAAACTCTGTATTCCCCCCTTTGATTTCCTCTTTCTTCCAGCGTAAATGCCGCTACCGCCAGGCGCAAACACGCAGTGCTGATGAGCCCATGACTGTACGTATTATCATCCTGACCTACTGACCTATACTCACCATCGATTGTACTTCCGCAGACATTCGTAACGTACGTATATTTGTATCTACACAATCCATCCCGCACTGACCTGTTTGTATCTCTCCATCGATCAGATGCACCAACTGCGGTAACAGGTTTGTTTTCTTCTTTTATCCATTCCCTATATTTGTTTATTGTTCTCTCAGGTGGAAGTTCTCGTAAAACTACGGTAGTGCTGAAAGAAAGTATTATTATAATTATGCCCATCATGTTGGTGGCCTCCGCTCTTTTGGACCCAACATATATACTAGGAGTGCTTTGTTGCGCCATGCGCACCTTTCCTTCATTATTTTCGTCGAATCATATGTACTTGTTTCTAGGTAATGTTAATGACTTTGTTGTGTGGCTTCAAATTCATTTGTCGTATGGGATGCTCTATGTGTTATCTGTGTGATTTGTTTTGAGTGAGATGTGGGTGCTTGGTGTTGTTTCAAGGTAATGTCTTCAGCGTTCCACTCTTGCGCTTTGCTAACATACGTGATGCTTCAGGAAGTTTCGAGCATTATAGATCAACCATGTTATCTAGTACAGGAATTATGTCTTAAGTGTTCACTGCCCTCCCTATGATTGCTCGCGGGTCTGAAGTTGTATTGCAAGAGTTAGATCATTTATTAAGATTTAAACTTACCCTCAACACTGCAACGAGTACCACGACCAGCAACCAAATGATGCTCACCGCAGCCTTTGCATTCTACTCTTTCTGTGTATGTACGATCTTTGCAACATTCACTTCCGCAATCGTCCCTGCCCAAGTCAACAAAGTCAACAACATCCTCCCTATCTATCAACTTGCTCTTGAACACGATGGGGACACTGGCGTCCGCTACACCTGTGGCTAATAGGACCTCATACCATAAACCCCGTTATGTGACCATCCAGTACCTGCTGTTGCTGTAAGATGCTTTCCTAACATCTAAACCTATGATTATCTGACACTAAAACAGTCATGTTATGGCCTGGTACGAAGACCGCTCTTGTAATCTCTTTCGCGCTTCACATTGCAGCCCCAGGAAACCTATCAGTCCTCCGCCTACCCAGACAACAGCAAAACCTGGTTCTACGAAGTATGGGAGCAGTACGACAATAAGTGGAAGCAAATCTACACAAATGACGGGTAGCAGTCGAACAACCAACCCAATATTTTAGCTGCGACGAATGTACATATTACCCTTGGATTACTGACTTCGACTTTTCTCGCTTCTGTATAGATGACTTTCGGTTTTATCATCTACCTGTTTCTACAATTCCTTAATGAGTGACATAAATATTGCGGCTTGTTTGTTGGAATATAATCCGGCACTTAACCTCGGGCTTAGTAATTACATTTATAAGGACAGTAGCATTATCTAGAATACTATAGAATGTAGTCTACAAGTATAAAAGGCCTCTGTAGGAGGCTCAGTAATAATAAGACTTGCTTTCTATTCTACTGCGCAGCCTCGATTTACAACATTGTTTTCCTTCAACTCTCGCCACTTGTTATTTCACGGGTTGAATCCTGCTTTATGCTGTTTGAAACTTCTCATGTCGTATTTCTTCCAAAATGGCATCACGCAGTGTTGATGTCGGATGGAACGGAGTTAGGTGTCTATATGCGCAATTACGTAATTATTAAATTGACGTTGCAAGCTATGAACTGCTTGAAGCTTCAACGTTTCAACAACTTGAACAACTTGACTACCACCACAAAGACAGTTTTTGCTTTAAGGAAAGCCGCTGCTGGTCTCTGGATCTCGGTAGTTTCATAGGATTCGAACTTTTGATGCCAAGGCAGCTGTGTTATCTGTTTGAATGATTCTTCGAAGCTTCTCCAACCCATCACCCACCCCCAAACCCCAGGCTGTTGGAACCCCCTTGAATATGGGTAGAAACAAGTGAAATGCTTTGGAATGGTCTTGGCTTTTCTTACTCATTCAAACTTATGCACCCTTACTGGAATGTGAAGTACTTTGTTGGTGATGTGAGGAAATAGAGTGTAGACTCACAGCCACTGGTTGTACCTTGGTTCAGGGATCGTCTGTGGAACCTGGATGTCAAATGTCTACTAATTCAGTGCTTACTGGACCGAATATTTCTGTGGACACTTAGCATGCTGTCTTGCAGTTCATTTTGATTCTTGGATGGACCTGGGTGGTTAAATCTTTGTTTGGGTCAAGTCAAGGTACCTATTCATTGCTTGGAATCATTTAAACATTTCTAATGCAACTTAAGCAGGCACAGTGGACTTCCACCACATTTACAGTACATGCTTACTTGTTCACAACATATCCACTACTCTGTTCCTCAGCCTTCTACCTTTATGTTCCTTTCATGGCAGCATGGCTTATGCCACATGCCTTCCAAATTTAACTGAATTAGATGCTAATGGGCCATCAACAATTGAAGTGTTACTTTGCTTTGCAATCACAACTGAAAAGTGCAACCTATTCATTTGTCAAGGTGGCTATTGTACTACTGGGAACTTCAAGTGCTCAATTGGTATGCAGTTATCACACAATGATCTCACATGTAAAATAACATATTCTGGGACTTTAGGAAATGGCTGCTGTCCAGTCAGGTGTGTACCTTCTGGTATTTATGATCACTGCTGAGTCTTCTTTAATAACTTCCTTGTGCAGAACTTACTGTGGCATCTGGGGTGGAAAACTGGGATATTGCTCTCTTGGAAATACCTGCATAGGAAATCCCAGTCCATGCACCACTCAAGGATACTTGCCTTGTCCTGGGAATAATTTCTGTTGTTGTATGATGCTATCTTCCTTGTTGTTCACCTTGTCCACTAACAAAGTTCTACATTAGCATCTGAATATCAGTGTTATAGAGACAATAGTGGTATGCCTTGCTGTGGATGCAACAATGATGCTGGTGGCTCTGGAACAGCTGGAGGAAGTGGTGGGGACTTTGGTAATGCTGGTAATGTGGGAACAGCTGGAGGAAGTGGTGGGAACTCTGGCAATGCTGGTAATGCTGGACTGGCTGGAGGAAGTGGTGGGGACTCTAGTAATGCTGGTAATGCTGGAACAGCAGAAGGAAGTAGTGGGGACTCTGGTAATTCTGGTAATGCTGGAACAGCTGGAGGAATAGTGGGGATTCTGGTAATGCTGGTAATGCTGGAACAGCTGGAGGCAATGGCAGGAACACTGGTGGTGCTGGTAATGCTGGAACAGCTGGGGGAAGTGGTGGTACTGGTAATACCAGGACAGCTGGAGGAAGTGAGGGTGATTTTGGAGGAAATGGCACAACTACTTCTGGGAATGAGGGCAAAGGAAACAATGGCAGGGGAAACACAGCATCAATCTCAAGTACCTCCTCACCATCAAGATCTACAGCTCTGTCTTCAAGTACTTTCTCAACATGAGTTGTGTCAAAATGTGTAATAAGTTTAGTAGTGTCATGAACCGTTATTTTGATTATTGTTTTTCTTTTCTTTTCTAATTATTAGAACAGTTTCTATAATTTCGACGACAACACTAAACAAAGCCAGCTCATGTTGATACATGAGGATAACACACAGTAGTCATACTTATTTCATTTAGTCTATTCTTAGCATATATGAACGTTTGTAACTCATGTCACAGTATGCAGCCGCAGTGCACAGTAGTTATATTACTCACACATGTCTTCCTCATTACTTGAACATGCTTTAGTCGCACCTTATGTGCATGGTCTTCTAGTATATATAGTAGTAGTTGTAGTTCTTATTCTGTAGTCTTTAGCTGGTCGTTTCTTACCGCCAATACAAAGGTCTCTACTCCTCCTCCTCTTCTCTTTAAGTTGATAGTTTGCGTATCGACCTCAGCACTCTCTTAGTAGATTGTGTTGACGTGCCTGACAAAAGCTAAAGACTCTCCTCAACCAACCTCAATACTCAAACCTCCCAACCTCATTACATCCCTTTCCCTCACCGTTCATCATCACTCACCCTCCCCGTTCTACCCCATCCCTTTTTGTTATCATCTCAGCCTGCAACAGAGAACATTGTGTTAGTCAGACCAGACAACATAATAAAGAGAA
The DNA here is from genome assembly GCA_036937015.1 of Crucibulum parvulum. NCBI lineage: Eukaryota > Fungi > Basidiomycota > Agaricomycetes > Agaricales > Nidulariaceae > Crucibulum > Crucibulum parvulum. The sequence continues at coordinate 7,258 of JASFCX010000438.1, read as the reverse complement.
ACGTTGAGCCCGTCTCTTTATAGTTGATCGTCAAGGGAACATACTCGATCTTCGGAGACAGTATAATCCACCAGTGGCTTTTTGGAAGAGAAGAAAGCGCTGGTTCTGCATCTCAAGAAAGCGGTCTCTATATTCGTGTCTCCCTACTATTCCGTTTGAAAGGTCCACTGTTGGTTAACAGTGAGAAGCTACACTTCACGGTTTAGCACAGATTGTATATGCCCATTACCCGATCTCAAACCGCTCACGTCCTCCAAACCCGAACCATCCATATCCTTCCCTACACACCCAAACCCCGCCGTCAACCTATCTACCAAATTATCACGCCCAGGGAATTATCCCCTGAGATCCCTATCGCCCAACCCCGAACTCCTGAATACCTCAACACCCTTGCATACCCTACCCACCACAGCACACCAATCCCATCCGCTACACCCTCCGACTTCGAAGCCTATGTAGAATCCTACAATCCAAACAACTTCCTGTCAGACCCCTACGCGGAAGAGAAGTCCTTGCCAGACCCAAATCTTGGTACTACATTTACGAGAAATTAACCTAAGATGTCGACACCCGGAGAACAGCCCCTTCCCTTCACCCCTACCATCTATCCTCCAGTCAACCCCCCTACTATTGCCCAACTGATCTACGATTTGGTAGCAGCCATATTGGCACTACTAAAGAGCTGGATCCCCTTTTTACAACAGTCAACGGAAGCAACTGAGAAGGTTGCAAACGCAATGGAACTAAGAAATGAACGCGCTGGACCTCGTCTGAAGCCGGAAAAGCCAAAGGGCTATCATGGTGACAAGGCATCGGCATCGAACTGGATGAAAGGAATAGAAGTCTATTTCATCCAGATGAGAATCGAAGAAACGGCACACTCCGAGAGGATTAACTTCGCGTTAAGCTTAATCTCCGGAGGAGAAGGAAACAGAGCTACCAATTGGGTTAGTAACTGTTATACGGCTATCATGCGGGATTGGTGCCTGGACAAAAAAGGACAGCGCGACGACCCGGTGAAAGAAAGAATGAGTAATTGGAAGTTGTTCAAGGAAAGTTTCCTTGCACACTTTTCCTCTTATTCGGAACAACAGGATGCTCAGGACGCTTTAGAAAAGCTGTACCAGGGTAAATGGAATGCCGAGGATTATGTACAGAAATTCTGGGAGCTTGGACAGCTTACAGGATATAACGACGACACCTTAATCTACAAGTTTAAAGCAGGACTAGATGCGGATTTACTAGCGACCATTGTCACTGCCAGAAAACCCAAGACAGTCACAGATTACATGAATGACGCCATTGAACTCGACAGGGAATTAAGGAACGTCGACTGGAATAGGAAGAGACAGAAAAACTTTGGAAGTCAAGTTGCGGCACCAAAAGTTAACACTGGAACTCAACCAAAAACTCAGACACAGACACCCCCGGCAAAAGACCCGAATGCAATGGATATTGACGCTATGAAGAAAAATGGACAATGTTTTAATTGTTATCAGAAAGGACATATCAGTAAAGACTGCCCGCAGCCTAAAAAGCCCAGGCAATATACGACTCGAGTAGTTACCACGGACACACCAGTAGCAAGTTCATCGGACGCCAGTAGCACCACCATACCAGTAGTTTATAGTCCCGAATTACTAAAAATCGCCGAGCAACTTCACAAAGCGGGTTTTCAGTAAAGTCAGACATAAGCACGAATGTACTGACTACAGACAATTCCTCTTTTGTATCTTCTAATGTAGTTATTCCAAATTTGAAATTTGATGATTTATTAAAGAAACAAAACGAATTGAGTGCTAGGAAATTTGACGGTACAATGGTTAAGAATGGAAGTGTCAAATGGACTGCTAGACAGATTAAGATCCATAAACCAGAAATGGCAATTGGAATTCTTAATATGTGGGTTCATGTAAAACAATCTAAGGAAGTCTCTGACCAAACAGTTGAAGACCTCAATAAACTCACAGACAAGGAAGTAATTGAGGCCCTCAATGAATTGAGACAACCCAAGAAATATATTCAAGGAAACAACGGACAACAGATGGACTTGGAACTAATTGCTCAAACAATTGATGACAAACGAAAGTTTAAGTTAGTTGCCTTACTCGACAGTGGCTGCACCGGAAGTTGCATTGATGCAACATTTGCTAAAGAAAACAGAATTAACACACATAAATACCCACGTGCAATTCCCATTTACAACGCAGATGGAACGTTCAACTCTGGAGGATCAATCACAGACTATGTTGAAATGAATGTTCGAATCAAAGATCATCAGGAACGACTTCATTTTGCAGTATCCAATCTTGGAAAGGCCCGGATGTTCATTGGCCACGAATGGCTAAAGCTTCACAACCCTGAAATCGACTGGAAACAATCGAAAATCGAGTTTACCAGATGTCCACCGGAATGTACCCCATTGGTTAAAACCTTATTACCGGAAGACGACGATGATACATTTAAGATTGACGAACCTGAGATCGAAGACGGAGAACACCTCTTAATCATTGATCTAAATCGAGAAATGGAAAATAGAGCATTTCAGACTAAATCGTCTAAAATTGCTGAGGAACAATCCAAAGCAAAGAAGACAAAGACGTTTGAAGAATCAGTGCCGAAATCCTATCATGAATTTAAGGATGTCTTTTCTAAGGAATCTTTTGACAAAATGCCACCGAGACGACCATGGGATCATGCTATCGAGTTAATCCCAAATGCAAAAGTCCTAGATTGCAAAATCTATCCTTTGAATCTAGCCGAACAAGGAGAACTTGACAAGTTCCTTACAGAGAACCTTGAATCAGGACGAATCAGACCCTCAAAATCGCCAATGGCCTCACCATTCTTCTTTGTCAAGAAAAAAGATGGATCCCTTCGCCCAATACAGGATTATCGACGGTTGAATGACATCACGATTAAGAATAGATATCCTTTGCCGCTTATTCAAGAATTAGTTGATAAGCTCAGGAAGGCAAGGTATTTTACGAAATTACATGTCAGATGGGGATTCAACAATGTCAGGATAAAAGAAGGTGATGAATGGAAAGCAGCATTCCGAACCAATCAAGGATTGTTCGAACCATTAGTCATGTTCTTCGGATTAACCAATTCACTGGCAACCTTCCAGACTATGATGAACACAATCTTTAAAGCAGAAATAGATGAAGGAAAAGTCATTATCTACATGGATGATGTTTTTATCTTCACAGCAACACTTGAAGAACACAGAATCATGGTAAAAAGAGTTTTACAAAAATTCAAAGACCATAAACTCTTTTTGAAACCGGAGAAATGTACATTCGAACAGGCAGAAGTCGAATATCTTGGTCTTCTTGTTTCCCACAACCAAGTCAGGATGGATCCAGCAAAAATCAAAGGAGTAGTTGAATGGCTGACACCTCAGAACAAAAGAGACGTTCAACAATTCCTTGGATTTGTTAACTTTTATAGACGATTCATACAAGGTTTTGCCCAAATAGCAAAACCCTTAACTGAGTTAACCGGAAACAATACTTGGAAATGGTCAAAGGAACAAGATGATGCATTCAAAGGAATGAAGAAACGGATAACTTCAGCACCAGTGTTAGCAATGCCTAATGATACAGGCAAATACCGTGTAGAAGTAGACTCTTCGGACTTCGCGAATGGAGGAATTCTTTCCCAACAACAACTTGACAGAACATGGCAACCCATAGCATATATATCTCATGCTTTAAACAGTACAGAAAGAAATTATGAGATATACGACAAAGAAATGCTGGCAATAATGACGGCTTTAGATAACTGGAGACAATATTTATTAGGAGCAAAGGAAATTTTTGAGATATGGACAGATCATAAAAATCTTGAATACTTCAGAAAGCCTCAGAAATTAAATCGACGACAAGCCAGATGGGTCACCGAAATGCAAGAATTCCATTTTACACTAGAACATAAAGCTGGAAAACAGATGGCTAAAGCAGATTTCCTCTCGAGATGAGCAGGTCATGAAAGAGGGGTGAATGACAATGAGAACGTCATTATGCTTAAACCAGAATATTTTCGGCAACACGATGTTGTAGGAACTGATGAATCTCTGATGTCTCGAATCAAAAGAGCATCAAAAAACAGAGACAAAGTCATTGAACGGAATTTAGCAGTCAAGGAAAATGGTTGGAAAGAACTTGAAGACGGAACTATCACTTGGATGCATCGCATCTATGTACCAAGAGATAAAAAACTCCGAGAAGAAATTATCCATCTTCATCATGACATCACCTTAGCAGGACACCCAGGAAGATATAAGACTCAGGAACTGATCACGCGAAACTATTGGTGGCCCAGATTACAAGCTGATATAAGGAAATACATTGATGGATGCAAAGTCTGCCAAAGAACCAAAGCAAACCGAACATCACCAGCAGCACCTTTAGTACCAAACGCCATTCCAACAAAACCTTGGGAAATAATATCAGTAGACCTAATCGGACCTCTTCCAGAGTCGCTAGGATCAAATGCTATCCTAGTCATAGTAGACCGATTTACGAAAGCAGCCAAGTTCATCCCCACAACAATCGAGATCACGTCAATGGGAGTTGCAAAGGAATTCAGAGATCATATCTTTAAGAACCATGGACTACCAAAGAGAGTGATTAGTGACAGGGGACCCCAATTCGCTTCTCAGTTCATGAAGGATCTATTTGGACTCCTAGGAATGACTCAGAACTTGTCAACGGCATACCATCCTCAAACAGACGGACAGACAGAAAGAGTTAATCAAGAAGTAGAACTCTATCTGAGAATCTTTGTTAACCACCGACAAGACAATTGGTCCGAATGGATGTCCCTAGCCGAGTTCTCTTATAATGACAAGGTACACATGTCGACTGGCTACTCGCCCTTCTTCCTAAATTCGGGACAACATCCCTGGAAAGGAATTGAACCCTCAGGAACGGTTAAAACCCAATCAGTCCAAGAATTCGTTGACATGATGACGTGTACGCGCCAAGAAGCCGAAGTGTCGCTTAAAATTGCTGCCGAAAATATGAAATGTTTCTATGACAGATCAACAAAACCGTCACGAGAATACAAATCAGGAGATAAGGTTTACTTAGAGGGAATTAACATTAACACAGATCAACCCATTAAGAAACTGGAAGATAAAAGATACGGCCCATTTGAAATACTTGAAAAAGTTGGCTCATCGGCTTACAAGTTGAAATTACCAGTACAATGGAAACGAAAACACCCAGTCTTCCATGAATCCCTGTTGACTCCATTCAAAGAACCGACGTCCACTTTCCAAAACCAGGAACCACCCCCGCCTCCAGATATTATTGATGGGACACCCAAATATGAAGTCGAAATCATTCTTGATAGCCGAATAGATTATCAGGGATGAGGACGCAACCATCGGCCGGTAATGAAGTACCTGGTTGATTGGAAGAACTACCCAAAAGAAGCTAGGACTTGGGAACCAATTGGTAACTTAGAACATAGCCTTGAATTAGTGGAGGAATTCCATAAAAGTCACCCCGCCGCACCACGATTACAGACACGTTCCTTACTCATAGTACCCCAACATTCTTTTGAAACCACAACCCAAAACCCTGGAACTCTATGAACTCCCTCGACCCAGGCTTCCTTACCATCACGATCATCGGAATCCTCGTCACCTTTGTCTTTCTCTCCCTCATCATCTACAAGTGTATCTGGCCTAACAACCGTGTATCGAAACAAGGAAACGATGGAGACATATGTCTCAGAACAGTGGGACAAGTGGCAGAAGCGGAAACAGTCTAATCACGAGGACGTGATTCTTAGAGAGGGGGTAATGTCATGAACCGTTATTTTGATTATTGTTTTTCTTTTCTTTTCTAATTATTAGAACAGTTTCTATAATTTCGACGACAACACTAAACAAAGCCAGCTCATGTTGATACATGAGGATAACACACAGTAGTCATACTTATTTCATTTAGTCTATTCTTAGCATATATGAACGTTTGTAACTCATGTCGCAGTACGCAGCCGCAGTGCACAGTAGTTATATTACTCACACATGTCTTCCTCATTACTTGAACATGCTTTAGTCGCACCTTATGTGCATGGTCTTCTAGTATATATAGTAGTAGTTGTAGTTCTTATTCTGTAGTCTTTAGCTGGTCATTTCTTACTGCCAATACAAAGGTCTCTACTCCTCCTCCTCTTCTCTTTAAGTTGATAGTTTGCGTATCGACCTCGGCACTCTCTTAGTAGATTGTGTTGACGTGCCTGACAAGTAGTTGATCTAGTTGTGCTTTAGCAGCTCATCTACTATCTCTCAGATGGTAGGACCATCATCTAATGGTGCTATAGGGTGGCACTACAGTGTTGGAAGAATTATTATACTCTCCTTGCTATCCACTATCCTGCTCTTCTGAGTTACTTAGTCACTGTCATTAGTTGCACATGTGTCACATCCTGGAACTTCAAGCTCACCTTCCATCCTTCTGACTTCCTTCCAACACTCCTTTTGTTCTATCTTCCATTCATCATCTTCAACCTTCCTTATTTGTAAATACATTTCATCACCATAGTTCCCTTATGATTGATTTTAGTTACATAGCCTTTATACAGCATTCCTTCTGACTTACCATTTCACTCATTCCACTACTACCATTTATTTAGTTTCTATGATACTATCATCACAGCCTCTTCCATCAGACTACCATTCTGTCTCTAGTTCATCCCTAGTTATTATCCATAGCATAAATACCTTCTGCTTGTGTCCTCCACTCCTCAGCTCAAATATTAAAGTAAAACACTCTTCTCTGATCTACTTTGCCCTCATTATTAAGACTTACATTTGATAACACTTCTGACCCTCTGACTTGCCTCTGACTTCTCATTCCAACTATTTGCAAATACTAGGACATAGAATAGATTGCAAAGGGTGCAGCACATAAGCTGAAGCCAACATCTGTATGATCTACCTTCTGACTCAACCAATATATCCTTCTGCTATCTTCTGACTTTTTGCTATTTGACAACATGTACTAGTATTGATTCTGTGTGCATTATCTTACAAAACTACCACCTCACAACAAGCTTGTATAAACATATAATGACACAGAAGTTATTGTCTTGAATTAGTCCTCTATTGAAGCATGCTATTATGTAAAGTGACAAGGTCTTTACCATCCCCCATGTAATCACTAGGAATCCAGGTGGAATATACTATTAATTGTTGTAATGTTTTTGAGTATTCATTTCATTTACTTTTCTCTTCATTACT
>JASFCX010000437.1:0-11773 GCA_036937015.1 Crucibulum parvulum | reverse complement strand
ATTATTATTTATTACGAAGTGGATGGGTATTATCCTATGGGAACACGACGTGTTGCCTGAAGATTTTAAAAGTTGCCCAATAATGAAGCAGTTCAACTCTAATCTACATCCTTTTTTCTCCGTTCTCACGTTTCAAGATGAAATGTTCCTTCTCGAGGTGAGCTTATAGTTGATATATTCGAATCATGTCTCATGGTGGAACTTTTTAGGAATTCGATTTTGATGTTTCAGTCTTCAAGGACTCTTCTTATGTTCTTAACCACCGTTTCATGAGAAGAGTTCAAATTTCCCAGTACCCCGAGGGGTTGGTGCTGATTATTGGTATACTGGTCGCTCCCCTATCGGTCTTTGGCATTCCGACGGATTTCTTAAAAGATCTCCCCTGGGAACCTCAGATTAGTTTAGAACAATGCCTGCAGACCCTTCGTCCCTTTTTGCGTGAGGAGGAGCAATCAACTTCAAGTGAACGCAAGGGAACTATTACTTTGGCTCCTTACAGTGGTGATGTCAGCTTATTGAAGTCATACAAATTGGATTCACATGGGCATGAATTTTGGCTGGTTCACCTCCTTGGACGTGCTCGTGAGCTATGTACAGACATGCTCTTGTGAGTACACATCGTCACTCCTTGTTATAACGACTAAATATTATTATAATTTTATAGAGAGGACTATGTATCCTTCTTGATATACCACTCCGAGAATTCCTCACCCTCAAGAACAATCATTGATCAGTTACAGCGCTCGTCAGCATTCATCGCAGAAGTGTTATTGGAGGAAGATCATCCCAATCTGTATCACACAATATCTGTGTGGTTGGATGTACGTGCGTCTGTTGTATAATAAAAGAAGCATAAATCTTACTCCTTTATTACAGAAAAGCGATAGTCCGTTGCCAGAAGAACTGGTAGATCGGTGGAATATGGTGTCGAAGCAAAATATACTGCTGAAAGCAGTGTAACAGACGGTACTGCATATCGATTTAAAGGAAGGAGGAAGGAGACAAAGAAGGAAAGGGGGACTGTAGAGACGTAGTTAAGTGGTGAAATCTTATTTCTTAAGTAAGACGGAACAACGATATCATAGAACCTCTAGGCGGAGGATTCGAGAACTGAAGTTGAGTGTCGATTTCAAGCGGCAGAATTTGTGAGATCGCCGGCTTCTTGAAGTCGATAAGATGGTCAAGAGGTAAGCGGTACATGTGAGAGAATCTCAGAGACTTGCAATGCGCGTGAAATGCGTAGTTGAAGGTCTCGTTATTGAGAAAACTGCCCTTCTAACTACAAGTACACTAGTTATTTATACTATTCTAATAGGTAATAAATAATCAAGTGAACAACGGTAGTTAGAAGTGGATCGGAGACGGAAAGGGGGTGTATAATGGTAATGAAGTGGGTCAGTAAGGAAGTAGGTAATGAGTATCTAAGTAATGAGTAAAGCTGCATGTTCGTCAATAATATGTAGCGCGAAGAATATCTTGAAGTTTTAGCTGAGCGACTAAGTTAAGATAAGATAAGGAGATCTATAAAAGGTCCGCGCGAAGGTCTGGACCTTACAAAAAGGTATATACTTGTGGCATGAGTTGCATTGCTATAATTACAAATTTGGAAGGTAGGAATGAACCATTTGAGTTTAGGTTGTTATTCCAGCAGTCTATGATATATAAATTTTCTGCACTGAACTTCTAGAAACTCAGATATCTAATTCCTCGATTTAAATATTATCATCATGCCACTTCATTTAATCCTTCATCCACACCTTCAGTTCTTGTGTTCCCTATATATATCACTCAATTAGTTAGAACCTCGACATTTAATCAGATTATGTCAAGAATTATTTATTAACACTTGTAATTTATTTAAAAAAGCACAGATGTTATTTTGTGTTGCCCTACTAAACTGCGTTGAAGTTCCTTTGCGTTATTTTCGTCGATGCGCACTGACAACACCAACACTGACATCAACTTGCCTTTCTTGGCCATCGGTGATTGGGAATAATATCACGTGATGTCATGGTGGGGGAGAGCAAAGGGGGTTGCTTTTAGGTCGAGTTATGGTCTAATATATCCTCCTGTAAATCCTATACTAAACCCTCATCTATACTCTCATCTATACTCTCATCTGTTACGCTCGCTCTCACCACTCTCCCATCATTGGCCTCCCAGCGCAATGCCCTCCTCGCTGGCCAGCTTCCTCCCCTCTGCCTTCCATATAAATAACAGTAGCAGTGAACGCGATTTGAAGCGCGCTGCCTTTAGCCCAGACGACGGCGCCTCAGATGACGAAGATGATAGCAATGCTCCTGCCAAGCAGGACCAGCAGGAAAAGAGCAGTAGTAATAACGAAAGACAATCTGTGATGAGTAAGGAGAAAGAGAAGGCTGTGAATGAGGTGCGAGTCTATTTCTTTTGTATTTCATTTGCTTTTGCTTTTGCTTTCCACATTTTCTATTCCTATGATGAACAACTATTCATCCCAATCAATAGACATTCATAATCGTCCGGCCGCCTCCATCCAAATCCAACCACCCACTCATTCTCCAAGTACGGCTTGTCCCACCAAATACACGGCCGCCTACAGGCGTGACACCTTCCACATCCGAGTTTGGTGCAGCAAACACACAACGACGCCGAATACGGCCATGTCTACGACTAGCCTCGCACGAACGTCGTCGACGAGGTCGAATACGAGTGCATATTCAACATATGGTGCGTCTTTTCCTTCTCTCCCTTGTCCCACCAATCCTCACTCCGCCCCGTTTTCATTACAGGCTCAACTACATCCATCTCCTCCCTCGCCTCCGCCTCTACTTCCACTTCCACCTCCGCGACGCACCATTATCCCCCTCTACAACCTCCGAGCGCACAACGTCCTCACCAACGTGATCGTCGATGCGGGCACGGACGCCAAGATCGCAAAGTTCCAGAAAAGGGGCATCGAGCTGATTGATCTGGTGATGCTGGAGCCGGTTGAGGTGTGGGGTGAGCCGGGAGGAGCGGCTGGGGGATATGTGGCAGCAAGTGGAGGAAGGAGGAACGGTACGAGAGCGAGCGTGGATGAGCAAGGATACGCCGCTCCTGGGTCTACCCCGAATGCGGGCGGCACGAGAGGAAGCGCGTTCTCTGCACGCAGCGGCGGCGGCGTCTTCCTCCAGCCCGGGGGGAGTCGACCCACCACACCATCCGCCACCTCTGCCGTCTCCCTACAATCCTCCAATCACGCGCATGCTCCATCCCACCCACAAACCCATAGCCACCTCAACCCAGCTAACCAAAGTCAACCCACACACCTCCAGACTCCAGAAATTATCGCAACAGATCCCTCCCCTGTCTCTCCTAAGCGTAATATCTTCGGGAAGCTGTTCAACAAGAAGCCTTCTACGTCGATAAAAGACGGCTCGCCCTCGTCCCCGTCGTTCTCTTCCTTCCGCACCCCGCCCTCTCCGTCGGGGTCTGCCTTCTCCCCGGGTGTGGAGAGCCCGAACGTCACTCCCCGTGCAGGCTCCGGACACGCAAGGAATCTGTCTCTGGGAGCGTCGATCACAACACCCTTGAAAGCGCTGAAGAACAACACTAGCAACAGGCTGTCGGCTGTGATCACAAGCGAATCCGAGCGAGGCCGAGGGCGTTCGCCTTCTCCGAACCCTAGTGCCCTCTCCGGGACTGGGACCACCGAGTCGGTGGAATCGAATTCGTTGTACCCCGTGCAAAGTAGCTTGTCTGCTACAGCGGCGAACATCAACAACAACTTGGTGCCCACGCAAGGGCAGATGGAGAGCATCAAAGACCGAGAAAAGGAGAAGCACGAGAAATTGCAGCTGCGTCCCCCCGTGTTGGGTATCCAGCCAACTTTTGTGTCGTCCAGCGTGTCGACTGGCGCAGCGCTGGCCGTGGCCACTGGGAAACGTGGTGGTGGTGGTAGTAGCGATCGCGACAAGGATGGGGAGAAAGAAGGTAAAGGGGAGCGAGCGTTGATGTATGTGTGGCTTGTGCGGAGGTGGATGAAGAAGCGGGAGGGGGAGGGGATTTTGGGTGGGTTGAATCTGAATTTGAACCTCAATATTGGTCAGCGAGGGAGTGGGGGAGTAGGAGGGCAGAATAACGCGCTATTGCCTGGTGGTCTGGGGGGCGTGGAGGTTCGGTTTGAGTGGAAGCGCGCGAGGGCGAAGGGGAAGAAGGGTGGCGCGGATGGGGAGGGCAAGAGGGGGAGGACGGGGAGGAGGGCGAGTGCTCGTTCGACTGGTGCTGGTGGCGCGGGAGAGGACGAGGGCGAGGAAGGAGTGGTGAAAGTCCGTGATATGGAGCGTGAACGTACACGGGAGAGGGGGAAACGCGATCAGACGAGGGAGAGGGAGAAGAAGAAGAAGAACCGGCTGAGCACGACTAGTTTCAGTACGACTGTCACTTCAGAGGAGGGGAGAGGAGAGGTGGAGGAGGACGATGGGAACGAGAGCGATCCTGAGAATTCGGAGACGCCTTGGGTATGTACCCTCAAGATCAGCAGGAGCGCGTCGTTGGCTATCCAGAGGCCTTCCTTCCCTCCCTCCTCTTCGACTGCCTCCTCGCCGTTCACCTCCCCTCACTCGAGTACAGTCTTCCCCCTGGAACAGGGGACGCAGGAGCACCACAGACGTTCAAAATCAAAGTGGGCACCCTCTCGCCGACATCGCACCACCCTGGATGCGAGTGTTGAATGTAACCGCCGCGGGAGGTGCGGATGAGTAGCTTGAGCCTAGTGATAGGCAGCTATACCATAACGTGGCGTTGAAGATGTTGGCCTTCGCAGTCGGAGATGGTGCATCAAGTGGACCAAACGTCTGCTATTCCCAGGTATTTCAAGCTCTGTATTCATGGTGTTTGCTGATTCGCCAGAGCAGGATTAGTATCGCTAGTATCTGACTATGCGTCTAAGGGCTTTGCAACAGCTCTCGAGATGCTCTCGTAAGTTCTGCTATTTTTGAGTCTGTCGCTAACGGATACTTTCTTCAGGCTACACTTGAGCGCATCCACCAGACCGACGTGTAGGCACCGAGACAGGGCTCCCAATGGGTCCGTATAGTGCGTTCATGTTGAATTGCGAAGCTCGTAAGTAGCGCATTTAGCCGAACTCTCCTTTCCGACGACTTTGACAGTCTCTCTTGGGTTATTCGCTATCCTCCATCCATTGCTCGCTTGTACTTACACTCCTCTCTTGCTTCTCTCTTTTAAAGCTGTTCGTTATCTAACTCACCAATTCATCGTCAGACAAGAGGTTCGTTGGAACAAAGACTTCTCGTGGATCAGCAACATCCGCAATGTGGCAAAGTCAGGTCCTTGTTTTGACGCTGTTGACTATGCGGTTCAGAAGTGCGTCCAGTTCTGCCCCGACCTTTACAGCCTTCGATAACCAATGTTTTTCGTATGTCATTTTCCCAAAAGTCGATACTTACACACCTCTCTGTTCCAGCATTCATAAATGGGGCAATCGTGGGCGGTCTTCTCCTTTAGCAGCCAGCGACTTTGTTCAGCGCGTGGGCGCTCTGCCTCTGGTGCTGATATATTACCCTTCTATATCATGCTCATCGTGGTGGATGAGGCACGTCAGGTAGAGCAGAATAGAGCTTGATAGTGTACGAGAGCTGTTTTAATGTCGTCGTGTAGCTTTGAATGAATATAAAATGGATTGATTCGACTATACTGATACACATAGGTATTCCAAATAGGACATTGTTTGACTAACGAAAAATATGCATCCGTCACACTGACATTGGATATAGCATACTTCCAGCTCTCAGGATACTATGCGGATATCGATCGTACCGTTATGCGAGACTACGGTCGTCAGTGAAGGCACGTAAACAGAATACGTAATCTGAGGTTTGAGCTTACATTGCCGGAGAAGAATATGAAACCGCCCACTCGCCTTCCATGAGCTCGGAGGGCGGTGGGTGTGGACTCGTGAACGAGTATCTAGGATTGGGCCTGATGTGCATAGCAGATTTTTGAAAATGGCAAACTGAGAAGACAAGAGCGAGGGCCATTAGGAGAAGCAATATGGAAACGGAAGGACGAGAGGGTGGCAGAGAGGTGAAATGGTGGCGTGTATTCGGAGATCCGCATAAATAGATACTGGGATGTGGATGGGATGGTCATAACAAGGAAAATCGGAGGACCTCAGGGCTTTTCTTGCATACTCCTCAGTTCTGGTGGAAGAGCTGACGACTTAGCGGCGATAGAAAAGGAGAAGAGGTAGGCTGGATACATAGATCGTTTTTCTTTGTAAAGTGGCACGCGGTATGCCTCACAAGGAGATGTATGAACACGGGACAGCTTGGCAAGTTGTGCTGGCGCTGGCGAGAAGGCCGCGACGGGGGCTTTGATGGGATAAGAGAGGGATTGGCACTCAAGGAGGCTCAATATGGTGAAGGAACGAGTCTCTTCCATATAGTTGTCAATAAGGAGCGTGATAACGGTACCTATGAAGGACGGACATACCAAACCAAAGAGTCGACCTCGAAACTACACCTTCAAACTCTAAGCAGTCCTAGCGGCAACGGTAGGAGAATCACGGAACGACAATACATGGCAGATACGCCATGATTTCTGCGAGGAAGGGACGGGACGGGACGATGAGCCATGGTATGCGCGGAGGGAAGGGCGGATAAGCCTACTCACCTTCGGCGGTAGCTTACAGACTCAGGAGCTCAAGGGGAAGTGGGCATAACGAGAGCGAGGCAACCGAGTGAGTTTGAGCCAGTGCAATGCTGCACGCTTATGTCGATGATTGAAGAGACGACATAAACGATGAGAAGAGGCTTCGGTGCGTCGAAACGACGAGCAAACGATGACGATGAAAGAGGACAGGGCCAGAACAGGAGAGCCAGAGCGCCAGGCACGGGCACGTGTTGATATAAGCGCCCCAAATTTGTCTGCATTCTCCATCCAAAATGTTCCGTTGCTTGTGCGCCTGCTGTTGCGAGCCTGATAGCCAATAGCCTCGTTGTGGACTTTCGATGGAATATTTGCACTCGCGTGTGTTATCCTTCTCTCATATTCGCTTGCACTCTACTGACTATCGCGGTTGCTCTTGTAGGATGCTTGTGGTTGATCATACTCTATCGCCTCTTGTGCCTCCAGCGACGCCCCATCCGCTCAATCCTGGCTGTCTATTATATGTATATACAGTGGATTCGTTTTAGATGGATTTCAAGGTCCTGATGCTGGTGCGTGTCGTCCTTACACTACATTGCTTGCAATGTACTAATTGTCCTGACCGCCCTTTTAAAGATTGGCAAGATGCATATGTCTAAATCCTGCTGCTCTCCACTCACGTCCCCCCTCGCGTCATCTATCAACGCCTTTTCTCTCTCTCAATGGCCGTTCCCTCTATCGAAGATGCTCGATGCATGTTCCACCGCATTCAATGTTTTACAACAAAATCCGGTTCTGTTCATTCCTCTCCTGATCCTTCGGTGATTTATGATTCGCATCATAACCGAACCTCTGCTGGCGTCGACACTACGGCTGGTTTATGTTGGCGGGGTGAAAAGCAGTTTGCACGATATAGGGCGGGATCCAACATCACGATACTGCACTTCCCCTATCGACATCCCTCCGCAAGTGCACGTTCATTCCCAACCTTTCCACATTCAAGAATCGCGCATTCACTGTATCCCATTCTGCCCTCACCCGTCCTTCATCGCATGACCTATGTCCATGGTGGGAGACCTCTACTTTTGGGAACGTTGGAGAGGAGAATTACGCGCTGTTATTGTGCCTACGATGCAGATGCCCTTTCTGATCGAACCTCCTCCCCGTGATAGCATACTATCCAATACTCAGCGCAGTCCCATTCATCACCAGATAGATTTGGATGGTCGTCGCCCTGTCCATCCTCCCATTAGGGCTGAGTTCGCTTAACTTTGCGTCCTTTCCTATTGGTGGACGCCCCACTTCTCTTTGGTTTCCTCGTCCCATCCCCATTACTACTTTCATCCCCATCTCGCCCCGCCTTCTTCCGGTCTTCTTCCCCATCTCGCCTCTTCACCCTCCCACTCAGGCAACTCCTGTCCATCGAAGCAAACCTCCCTCCAGCCATGGCTCGTAAACATGCGCAATTGTTTTCAGCATGTAGGCTGTCCATGAATGTGGAGGGATGTTCGAGAGCGTTCCTTCCAAAGCACGTCCACCCGCAATACAACGTGAGAAACATGTCAACAAGACATGTCGATTTGAGAGCAACACTTCAACGTGCCAAACTTATCCATCGAGCTGGAGAGTATCGACTTTGGACGGTGGGCATTAGCTGATGGACCTTCGTTAGCGGATGCTTGCTCGATTGAAGGAGTAATTGACGATTCGAAGGTGGATGGTGAATGGAAAGTCGAGTGTCAGTAGAACGCGTACTAGTGGAATCTAGAAGCGGTCGATCGTGTATGTAGTTGGTATTGAGAAATCAAAATATTAATTATATTGGTATCTATTTAAACAAGCTACGAAGCTGCATAAGAAACCTCGAGTATCAACCAAACTGTTGCCACCATACCCTCATCCCTTGAAAGCCCGACACCCCGAATCCAACACCTAACGAGCGGCGCCACATGCCCTCTCAGCGTCCGCAGAGCCACTCGTATCTGATAAAGTTTAAGGTTGTGTGATCCGAGGGCTCCGACGGGATGGGCTATTGAAAAGAGGACTAGTTACTCGCTTCTGACGTTGTAATCGTGGCTTTTGTCGCTCGGTTGCATGTATTGCGGTAAGGCGAGCGGTCGGGTTTGCGGTCGGATTTACGAAATGTTTATAGACGTGTACGAGAGAGCGGCCATTTGTAGAGGAACCAGAATAGAATATCTGCGAAAGGCCAGTCAATAGCGGCATGAGACAACATGCCAACTTTGCGGCCATCTATCGCAGAATCACTGGAGATAATGCTCTTGCACGTTTGGAACTGGTGTTGAAGCAAAGGCTGTTGATTGCGTGAAGAACCTGGAAATAAAGCTTCGAACGTAGGGAAGGGAAGGAACGATAAGTAAGACAAGAAGAGGAAAGGAATACATACATTTCGGAAGACGAGGACCTCCAACTACAGAAATCACTGCAGGTGCCATACACCGATCTAACCCTCCGTCTGTGCTCGCGGCGTTGCAGCCTGATATTGTCACATCTTCATGCATATCAACCTCCTGAAACACAACAAGTTCGCCAGAGAAGCACCAACGCGCAACCGTTCCAGTCCTGTCCGTTCCGTTCTTCCTTGTCTGGTGGTTATCGGGGATGGTACGAGACGGGCGGCACGTATGGCTGGAGAGATGCAGCACCTCTGCAGCAAGATTGTCAGTGGACGGGGAGTGGCTAGTGAAGAAAGAGACGTACCTATACACGAAAACCCGCTCAATGTCAGAAGTCACCAGCGATCCGTACTTAATGCTGCTGGACGTTGTCCAAGGAGGCGAGAATGAATGAACAAACGCACTTAATGAGCACCGAGAACAGAATTGCGGACTTCATCCAGTCACATGATCCTTGACAGATCCGATATCCGACACAGGATATCGATCTTGATCATCGATACAAGCTCGTTGCTCAGAACTACCATCTTCTTCGCCTTCCGAGCTTTCAGATACCTCAACGTTCGTACCCATATATTTACGATGCCATTTTTTCCAAACACCTCAAACGTCGTGGTTAACGGTGGTAGCATGACGGATCATAGTCGTATAGAACAGCAACATAACTATTACCATAATAGTAATGATGCACCAAGTGCGTGAGCATCTTACATTACATTTTATATTCATTTCATTTTGTAGATTTGTATCGCATCTTTTCGCCTGTTGATGATGCTTCATATACTCGTCCTGAACCTGTTGCGAGATGCCATGCTGGCACTCGTCTAAAAGCTATTGCAGAAATAGAAAAATGGATTAAAGATAACAACGGCTGTCCTATACTCTGGCTCAATGGACCTGCTGGATCAGGGAAATCTGCCATTTCACAGACCATTGCAGAACACTATGCAGTCCAAAAGCAGATTGCTGCTAGCTTTTTCTTTTTCCGTGGTGCAGGACGACACAGCACATTTCAGCATCTTATTCCTACTTTGGCTTATCAGGTTTCCATGTTTGATTCAGCTGCCAAGTCCACTTTGATAAATGCCATGAGCAATGAGCCAAACCTCCATCATGGGCAGGCTCTATACTATCAACTAGTCAAGCTCTTGATCAATCCCATTCAAGCCACAGGACTGGAGCCATCAACAGTCATTATTATCATTGATGCTCTAGATGAATGTGATGACAAAGAATTGATATGTGAATTTATTAAGGCCATTGTTGATATATGCAATACTCCCACTCTTCAGCTTCCCTTCAGACTTTTTCTTACAAGCCGTGTTGAAGAACATATTCAGGAACAGTTCTATAAATCAACTACACAATCAGTTATCAAATATCTGTCTTTGCAAAACTTTGATGCTACAGAAGATATTGAACTGTATCTGGAAAGCAGATTATCTTTACTATATAAAAGCAAGCCAAGAATTATGCATGGTATACCATGGCCATGGCCTTCAAAAGAGCACCTTAAAAGGCTTTCTGGAAATGCTGCAGGCTCATTTATTATTGCCTCTACATTGGTCAAATTTATTGAAACAGAAAAGGATCATCCTGATGATAATTTGAATGTGGCTTTATATATGACAGATGGACTCTATCCTGTCTACTGTCAAGTCATTTCTACAGCTGTCCAACAAAACAAGACTTCACAAAATAAACAACTGCATATTCTTGACAGAGTTTTAGCAGTCATAGGCTTAGCAAAAGTGCCACTTTCTGTTATGGCTATCAGTGTACTGCTGGAGAGAAAAGCATATCATATAGTTCAAATGCTTGTAGGGCTTCAGGCTATACTGTTGATTCCTGAGAAGGATGATAAGCCTGTTAGACTATTCCATACATCACTTAGGGACTATTTGTGCTCAGAGCAGCACTCTGAAGAGCTGTGTATAAATATGGAGCAGAGTCATGCAATGCTTGCAATTAGATGCTTACAGTTGGTTATGGAATATTCAACAAAAGATGATAACTCAAAAAAACAAGATATTGCCATATATGCATGCAGTTATTGGTTGCATCATTTGAATGAAAGCCTTAAGAATGCAAAGAATCAGGATTTACTCAATGATGCTACCTTAAATAAAGTCTTGGATGGCTTTACATCACAATCAGTGATATATTGGTGGACAACAACAGAGTCAGATATAGAGTCAGATATGGAAGTACTGAAGGGGATACAGGTAAAAACCAATTATTGATGCATTAAATGGAATTACATACCTTAAAACAGAAGCACAGTGGGATGGCAACAATGACAAATAATATCTTTGAAGATTTCTTTGTGTTAATAAAGGTATTCTACATCTTACATGAAATATCAATATTTAACAACTTCAATTATAGGTAATATTTGATTAATGATACATGCAATAAATCCTGAAATTCATCACTTTGAACATTATAGGCAGTAAGTGATGTGCATCTGTTTGAGTAAATGAACCACTGATATGTTGGTCCAATAACAGGAAGTGAGTGGGTTTGTCAACCTTACTCAATACATTAATCACTGACATTCTAATCCAATGACAGGAAGTAAGTGGGTTTGGTCAACCTCACTCAATACATTAATCACTGACATTCTGATCCAATAACAGAGAGTGAGTGGGCTTTGTCAACCTCACTCAATACATTAATCACTGACATTCTGATCCAATGACAGAGAGTGAGTGGGTTTTGTCAACCTC
>JASFCX010000435.1:0-11790 GCA_036937015.1 Crucibulum parvulum | reverse complement strand
ATCTAACAGTGAGTACTTGACCACAGATTCTCTGCCAACAAATAGACCTTCTATCACGAACTGCTAATCCAGACTCCTTCAGCTTCTCACCCGACGTTTTCCATAGCTCTTCCCAGCTCTCTACCGAAAGCTTCGTCTCCGATTCACGCCCAATGGCTTTCAGGAAATCTTCAGGTGTTGCAATTATTTCTGCATTGGAAGTAGACGTGAGCCTATGAACAAGAAGCGCTGGCGGAAGCGAATCGATACCCCGTGGTGGAGGAATGGGCCGTTGCACGCCTTTAGTAGCGAGTGGACGCGCCAGACGGGGAGCAGTAGTGCATAGTCGAGGAAGGAGACTTGTGAACAACATCGGAAGAGATACAACTTTTGGAGAGTTGCCGTTCTGGGTGTCACAACTTCACCGTCTGCATGTGACGTGTGACACTTCTCCGGGTACATATGTAAAATCACCGGGCCACGTCGAGTAAAATTCATCTCATCTCAGCCCAATCTCTAAGGACTTGTATACAAATAGGTCAACATTAAAATCACTACTACTCTGACATCTAAAGGTTTACCAAGTTATACGTGGCTGTTTTCGGATTTCTTCATGAATCCTTCGTCATTCACCCTCAGAGGGCTTACATCTACGTGACTCGCCACTCCCGGTCGCTCCGAATACTAGTGCATATGAAACAGGATTTTATGGGTTTCTTTATTGACTTTTTTAATAGAAGCATATGCAGAACAACTTCTACGGCTGGAGTGAACTGAGGATAAGTATGGGCGGCTTGTGACGATCAAGGTCAAGGCATAAGACATCCGTCACATTTGCCAATCTTATGTTATTTATTCATATATACTCGTAGTTACAATGTAGTACCTTGTCGAATCAACACACGCGCATCCTTGTTTCTTGCTCCCCAACTCGTGCTCGCGGCACTAAGGTCCTCAGTTCCTGACCCAGCTCGTAACACGGCTGCAGACGGTATTTTTTTTGTTTATCACTGATAGAAAATAATGTCCGAGATACAAAATTCACGCTTCGTTCGGTTCGCCGGCCAGATTCATGATCAAATTGCCTCCGTCGGGGGTTTATTTTTGACGGATCAATGTACCGAGCGTAACACGGCCTGGGTCACACGTTCCTACTCAAGTTCACAATTTTTACAACGATCTTCTAACTTTCAAGTCTACAACGACATCCAGATTCTTCATCTACTCTACGATTTCTGCCTCTCTCTAGTATCTGCCTCAAACCAACCCTTCATCTTTACATGAAAGTCCTATAACTTTCATGGCAGCTACCAGAACACAGTCCATCTGGATGAAGGCGATGGGCGCACCTGACCCCGCAGTTAATCCGGATGCATGGAACGATATGTGGGAGAAGAGACTCGCAGTAGATCCCATGGCATCCTCCGAGGACATCCTCATCAAAGAACACGCTGATCAACCACAAGTGCTCTTGTCGCAAATCCGATACAACACCCAGCATCTTTGCCGCCATCAGCAATTCCTTTCTCTTGCTGCAACTGAGGCCTTCCAGAAAGGATTCGAGTCGAAATGGCTGAACAGCTCGGCCTCAGTTCGCTCGAAGCACCTTCTTGAGGGATTCGTTCGCTCGTGCATTATGAACCCTGACGGCGAAGGAGACCGTCTTTACTGCAGCGACTTGACGCTTGCTGCGATGAACAAAGATAAAGGCGCTGCTTTCATTCAATTGCTGAAGAAATACATTCATACAGACTCTTCGAAGATCCCTTCAACTCCACTCTCGTATCCCAGTCCAAAGTGGAACTATAAACTGGAGGCGGCCAAAGCAAACGATAAGAATAGTATTGCCACGGCAGTATGGGAATGGGTGCAATTAGGCAGGGATCTCTACATATGTAATTATTCTTTCTGTCGCTCCCACGAACCAGTAATTTATCTTAAATCGTAGGCCGCTTTCTTGTAGGAACCATCGGCTCGTTCTACAATGAGCCTCGTCCATCTCCTCCTATCATCAACAGCCCACGAGCTAGTGGCTATGGGTCCTACAATCACGAAGTGGCTAAGGACCTGAAAAAAAAGGTCGGGAAGGAGACTGTGAAGGCGATCGATCGAGAGTGGAAGGACAGTAAGAAGGAAACCGTCAAATCCTGCGAGCGCTGCTTGAAGTCTGAGGATCCGGAGACAGAATTATTTAAGCAGTGTAGCCGTTGTGCCAACGAAGTCCAACGCAAAGTGTTCTATTGTTCAGCGTATGTTCATTCAGCTCAGCATATTTGCGCTCTACTTACATTTCACCACAGACAATGCCAACGAGAAGATTGGAAACAGCACAAGAAAATATGCGGCAAAGAACTCACTCTTGAGACTGCAAAAAGTACTGCCGTCCCACCGTCAGGCCTTCCACTTTTCCCTACGCCGCCTGACACCGATGACGAGGGTAAACAGATTGGGCCACCAACAGGCGGGTTTAAACGTTCAGCTGCTCTTACCAAGCAGATAGAGCAACTGAAGGAATGTAAAGGCTCCGACACCGACTACATTCTCTTCTCTCACAATGGCAAAAGCCATGACGTCCGGATCAAAAAATCGGAAACCACGCTCAAAATGGCTTTCCAAGATGTGCGAAAAGCTGCCTTCACCAAAGGTGACCCCAAAAGTGTTATCCACCTTGCTCAATATCTCGTACGCTATGGTGCCAAGCTTGCAGGTGCATCTCTATCCACCTCGGAAATCCTTGATCAGCTGACATCCGAGTTCCCTGGGGTGGAGATACGAAGAGGTATAGATATGCTGGAGGCAGTCATTTCTCAAGATCCGCTGAAGAGAGGAAAGACGGCGGTGGATTTGGATGCTGAACTCATGGAAGAACAGGTCCACGCGACCTTGAATAATCATGACGGGCAAGCAAAGTCGAAGGAGATCTTGAGGAAACAATGGGATACAGACGGGACGACGAAGCTATTTGAGTCGATTGTAAACGGCCAGATGCCTGTCGAAGCGTCGAAGAAGAAAATCGTCAAGGAAATTTACCATGCTGTTATTGGAGACGGTGATATGGCGCATGCTCTGAAATTAATGGAAAACATAGGATTTTAGCACCCACAAGGATTTTTGTTTGCTGTATATATACCGACTGAGCTGGGAAATTCAAGTAATAGCATTTGTATTTCGATTTTGTAGCATTAGGAAGAGATTATATTAGATATCTAATATCTAGTTGATACATGAGGTCAGAATACAGGAGCATCTCGTAGGAATAGTCGCATTTCCTCTTTCCTTACCCATCGAGCTACCGCATTTGCCGCACCAACAGCTGCACTCTTAGGTAATCGAGGGGATAAAGTGATGTACAGTTCGAACGGCTGTGTTATCTGGCAGCAAACCGAATGAGTTTCAGGAAGAGTACCGCTACAAAACAACCTACCCAGCCCATGACGCTCTCTGTGTCTGTCCGGATGTACTGCAGCTTCAACGTTCCTTCTTGCCCAGATTTCGCGTGAATAGCATCATGTAGTGTTTGATACATTGTGGTCAATCTTTGCACCAAGCAGGTTAGCTGTCGGCTTCGATTCGAGAGGATGGTCAATGCCTACCGTCTTCTGTCCGCGATGTTATCATACGGCTCTTCAAAGGTAGGTAATGTAATCTGGACTTGTGCCCGTGACTTGTAGATGAAATGACGCAGTCCTGGGATGCCCAGCTCTGATGCCGAGTACTCGGTCTGACCAGTCTGGAATGCAGTCACCAAGGCGTTTAGTGCACCATCATCAGTCAGTTTCTACAGCATTCCATTAAATTAGACACAAAATAAGATAGGTTGAACCAACATACCTTGGTAGCAGCGTCGCACCAAGTCTTGATGACCTCAAAGTCGCCTCCACCGCTTATACAAACCATAGATATCCCAAGGTCATTCAGCTCAACCACCTGAGGTGGACTACTCCGAGTAATTGTTGGCGTTGATATCATTTGTTCGTCACCCAAGGGCTGAGACGTTGTGGAACGTGGGGAGCTGTGATCTTGCATATTGGTGGTGTCGTCAGTGCGTAGGAAGGAGATGTAGCCGTTTACAAAGCCGGTGGGGTTGAACTTGGGGAGGCAAATGGGTATCCAAGAAGCAGATGCTGGTGAGTTGTATATTGACGGTGAGTGTATCGTATTTAGAAGGATATGGATATCTAGCAAGTCGTCAACACGCAAACATGGTTTCCATTTGATCGATGCATACCTGCGGGGTGTATTGAATGTTTCTTCGGTCGAATGAGCGTGACAACGCGGTCCTGTGCAATGAGAACAACATAAAGAATATCCTTCATCTTCGATGGAGGTACCATGATCTCTGCGATGCGTTTGCGTAGGTTGGGATCAATCTTGAGGCAGTTTAGTGAAGATGTGCTCATAGCTAAGTCGACTTCCAGTCGTTCCAGCAATGAAGTGAGGAAGGTTTCAGCACCTGTGCTATATCTCGGTATGAAAGTTAAAGAATGAGTCCCTGTTACGCACCATTCAGAAGTCGTCTAAGGTCAAAGTTGGTCCTTCTTTCAAATATTCGACGTAGTTGTGCGGCAGTGACTATACTGAGGATTTGTAGATGAAGGTATTCAAGATGTGATCTGGTCTTCCTTCATAAGCTTGAGAGCAGTACAAATTGAGTAATAACAACAGAGCCCTTACGACGGATTCGGGTTCGCCCCAAGAAGAGACACATGCATAATAAAGAGGTGATCGAAGAAGAAATGTTATTCGTGTTCTTCCGGCATTTATACACCGAAGCTTGTCGTTATCATCGATAAAGATGGATATAAGAGCCTGCATGACTCCGATGGTTGCTGTAATATTATCTTGCTCTCTAGTTTCTGCTCGGCTGATACGCAGGCGTCAAGAACAAATGAATGATTTGCATTTGAAAGCTACCTTATAAAGACAGGCTTTCCAGCGTCCGTTAATACGAAGTACTGCCTTGAAGGGTATCGAGATTCTGTAACAATATGAACTTGGAAATTGTAGTGACGGACCATCATTCTTTACCTGCAATAAACGTTATATTATCTGTTTCTGGATCCTTTCCTTTATTACGTGAACGAGAGACGGAATTTCCTAAGGTAAAGTACAAGAGATAATATATTAGGTGGAATACAGAGTATAGAGTGAAGAAGGAAGAGCTAACCTGTCAGTGAATGAGATGTGTGTCGATGGCTGAGTGTCTTTCTCAGTTGATCTCGCAGCAACTTTTTCGGACCTTCGTCTCCTGCAGGTGCATCAATGCGTCCTGCAACCGTAACTTCCTCTCCTTCTGTTATATCCGCGTCCATATCTTGGATTAATATGCCTTCATTTACATCAACATTAATGACTGAAGAGGCAGAGCTATCTAGTCCGATATCGCTATTCTCTGGCAGCATATCAGATTGTTCGGATAGATTAGAAGGTCCGGCTGTATAGCTGTGTATATGTAGATTCGAAAGAGATGGTGAAGGACGAAGAGCCGGAGGAATGACGAGGCGCGACGGAGACGACCTTGCCAGGAGAGGTCCAGGGGTACTGGCGCGCGATGGCGTCCGTGAACGTGGTGTGTAAGACATGAAAAGCTGGAGCCCTGTTAGTATTTAGAGTAATATAGCTTGAACTTAGCCTGTTATTAGAGCAGCTTAACACGTGTTACGATATAGTGCCAGGGAGAAGATGCGTACAGCGGGAATTCTGCCGACGAAGGCTTTTGCCACACATAGTTAAATACTATGAGCGGCGCGCAGGCACTGCATCCGTTCTTCTACATAGCTACCGCCTGCATCAGCACAGCAGAATTTTAGTCAAATCACTTGTTTTCGTTCCATTATATCTTTCAACTGAAATGAATGCTTGAAGATCATGGTTCGTTCATTTAATGATCTCTCCATAGGAATACGCGGTGAGGTAAAGTTTTTTATGATCGCCCACCCTACCATGCATGTTAACCTTCATAATAGCCTTGGTTTGATGACGGCAACATTATTCTGGTTACCCAAGACGCGCCTACTGCGTTTCGTTTACATCGCGGTGTACTGGTGAATATTTTTTGATGCGTCCTAGGATCCTCAACTAACTTCTTGAAGGCACGTCATTCTGAAATCTTCCAGGACATGTTTACCATACCTCAACCCTCCTCTGAAGTGGAAATGCTCGAAGAGTGCCAGGTGGTGCACATGTACGACAATCCATCCGAGCTCTCTAATCTTGTGAAAGCCCTTTATGACGGCGTGTACGTTCTCTGACATCTGACTATCTATTCAACCAACTGATCCTTTCACTGTGTCCTGCAGTAAATTTCGGAACACTAATATACAGGACTTTTTCTATCTTGCTGGAATTCTACGACTGTCGACGAAGTATTTTATAAGTCATTTAAGAATGGCGTCAATCCAGCATCTAGCTCGCACATGGTCATACACACTCAAGGGTCATGACGAAATGGTCGATAAAGCGTTGAGCACACCCGCTATAGGCGATATAACCTATCCATACGTTCATCCTTTGCATGTCCTAAATCTTGCTCGAGAGGTCAATGTCAACATCGTCATTCCTTCAATATTTTACTTTCTGTCCATCTACCCGCTGGCGGAGATCATGCAGGCAGACCATCCCAAGCTGAAGATAGAACATCCCAGTAAACCCAGCTCGACTCTTTCCCTGACTGACATTCAACTATATACACTTATGTTCCAACATCGCCTTCAAGTGATCCAGGACTTTGTACGTCAGTTCTGCAGCGAAAAAGCAACCTCGCGGAAATGTCCTTATTCAACGGCTTGTGCGCGTGGTTTCTCCAGACTTGTATCTCAACTGAACCGTTCTTGGTCATTACGGACGGGACCACTCCATTACATGCGCCAAGCTATCAAAGAGGTTGATCATGATTCAACGATTTGTGAAGCATGTAAGACTAACTTCAAAGAAGATGTTACACATTTACGGGGAAAGCTATGGAGCGAACTTCCTGCAGTTCTGGGACTTCCCACCTGGCCCGAGCTGGAAGTGGCAGAGTTGCCGCCATGAGGAAATTACCACTTTCATTCAGTTTCTATCATCAGGTCTGTGTTTGATACATCATACGCTCAGCTGGCCACGATGCTGAACGATGTTAGGGCGCAATAGCGTATACTTAATGTTAATATTCCACGATATTTATCCGTAATGCAGTCTTATTCGCCGAAGAAATTCAAATGCCTCCAATTTTCACCACCCCAAGTAATTGCATGGGTGCAATGCACTGGTTTATTCTTTCCCACTGATTTGCATTTTATTTACTGGCTTCTTGACTGGCTTTTCGCCTTTGCACTCCGCAAGTCAACAGCTCCGATACATCATACTCAGAGACAGTTTGATATTGCATCCGTACCACCGTACTTTACATGATGATATAACGCTTATATCACTCAACAACCAGTCATACGGCTCTTGAAAAAATGAATCGCTGTCATAATTTCTGCTGGGCCATACAAGTGACGTGATGCTTCTTGCGACAGTTCGGCCTGCCAGATAGGCATCACCTGGACTTCAGCGGTCCGTTCGGAATTCTATGGAATGGGACGCAAAAACTTCATGTTCGATGGTTGCTTGGGGAACAGATCATCTACACGCTTATAATCACACGCTACTTCCCCTCACAAGGCTCGGTTGCAAGAAGTATTTATCCACCAAAAGGAACTCGCAACGGACCGTATACGCGGACCGCCAATATAAGCTTTAGAGTGATGGTCGTCTTATGGACATTCGTCTGACTTTTTTTGTCTAGATGCGATGCATGTATTGCATATTATCCGTGCACTGACACACACTTCTGCGTAAATCTCGGGAGGGTGCAGCCATGAGGAGCAATAACACCGCAAGAATTCATGATACTAGACCTATAAGAGCAATGGAAATATCATTATGTGTACCAACTTCCGGTTCACGAGTCTCTTAAACCATGCGTTGGATTTCGATTGCGTCTATTCTTGCTCTTGCTGCTACCGCCAGTGCTGTCGTAGGACCTGGTGTGGTAACCGGAAACACGGCAGTCCACGACCCAACTATCTGCAAAGACAACAGTGGGAAATACTTCATCTTCTGTGAGTCTGACATCGCAGCTTCTTAGTGTGCATCATGTTTATTAATAAATATTCCAGCTACTGCTGTAGGTATCGAAATCCGCACATCGACGGATCGCACTGCCTGGACCCTGGTCGGTAAAGTCTGGCCTAACGGAGCCAGCTGGACCGACGCATATACCGGTACTTCTAATGGGTATGTTAGGTCTATAACTTTGGTATTTTCTTAACCAAGCTTCCAGAAACTTATGGGCTCCAGACTGCTATTACTCGAATGGGCAGTTCTGGGTAAGCTTAAAGCACTTATCTTGGCACTCTCCTTATCCAGTAAAATTTCTCGCAGCTTTACTACTCAGCCTCTAGCTTCGGCTCGCAGAAGGTAGTATATCTTCTTCTCGAGCCATTACTTGTTCAAAGATTAATTGATTTCATCAGTCTGCTATCTTCCTCGCTAAATCATCCACTGGTGCACCCGGTACGAATAGAGATTATCAAATTCTTGCCAGACATCTGTTAACAGGACACCTTTGATGGCAGGCAGCTGGTCGAACCAGGGCTTGATTGCCTCAACCACGAGCAGCAACAATTATAATGTGTGCACAGATTACTATGACAATATCTTTGCTTATAATAACTCTATTCCTTACAGGCGATCGACCCCAAGTGAACTATCTTGACTATTTCCCCGAGCCATCGTTAACATTCTTATCTTTTTTTATACAGCTTGCTCGTCGGTGAGTGTTCGATGATTACACTCATGTATCTTTTTAATTCTATTCCTAGATGGCGGAAATTGGTACCTGTCGCTCGGCAGCTTCTGGACTGGCATCAAGCTCCAGCCGTACGTAGTTCTTCGGGTCTTGCTTTGTTAATACTATCTAATCCAGCGTACGAAAGGATTAATCCCTCCACCGGAAAGACATCCAGCAGCTCTGTTACGGCGTTGGCGCAGCGTACTTCTGGAGGTGGTGCAATCGAAGCCAGTGTCATCTACAAATATGGCAGCTACTACTATCTTTTCACCTCCTGGGACAAGTGTTGCTCTGGCACTTCCAGTACATACAACATTCGCGTTGGGAGGTCCTCAAGGTAATTGTTCCGTTTGTTCTCTGAGGCGGAAGCTCATCGCTCTTACTGATTATAGCCCAGCTGGGGGATACGTTGACAAGTCAGGTGTAGCTCTTACCTCGGGAGGAGGTACACTTGTCTTAGGATCCCATGATAGCGTAAGTCTCGCTGAAAACAGATTTTTCGTATTAGTAAAACGACTGTCATAGATCATTGGACCTGGTGGTCAGGATGTCATGACTGATGGCGATGGCCCAATCCTTATTTATCGTATGCAACTTATTTATTGTATAGCTAAGCTTTATACTCACTTTTCCTTTTAGACTATTACACTTCATCCGGTAGCTTCGTAAGTTAATATAGTCGTTTCGTATCTCCGACTAATTTTCTGTGATGCAGTTGGGTATCAATCGACTCGATTTCTCCAGTGGCTGGCCGGTATGTGTATATCTTGCGAAGAAATATACGTTCTTTATTCAACTGAACGTACTACCCATAGGTCGTTGTCTAAAGATGTGTCTCCAAATAGTCGACAGATGTATGGTATCGTCAGTAGCACGACATTGCTATTCAGCTCTCAAATGTATACGTCATATTCTGTACTGCAAATTTGCAAAGAACATTCATACCACAAAACAAGATAACAATACTAATACAGTTTTTCGCTTTACAAAATAAAGTTTACTTCCATGGATCGAAGATCACCTTCCCAACTTCGCCCTTATCGAAGGCGCGATAGCTCTCAGTAGCTTGGCTGAAATCGACGACCCGGTCAATCAAACTTTCGGGTTGTCCTACACCTCCAAATACGTCCTGTCGTTTCACTGCTACCGAGTTAATAAACATCTGGTATATAAATATACACATACCGAGCAGATCGAACGCCAAAGGGAACATGGCGCGTGCAGGACAACGACCGAAATCCAACGACACGTTCTTATTGTACAATTGACGGCCAGTGAATGGTATTTGGGGCTCTCCGTGGACACCCACAGAAACAATCACACCAAAAGCACGGACAAGATCGTACGCCAGAGTTAAAGCACTGGTGTTACCGACCACCTAAATCCGAAGGTAAGTAGATATTCACCTACTGCACTGTTCAGAAACTCACCTCAAGGACAGCGGTTGCTCCAATCCCGTCTGTCCACTTCTTTACGGCTTCCTTCGACTCCTCGATAGATTGGACAATAAATTCACCATTACCTTTACCTGAGTCGTTAATCGCATTGTATACAGCCTTCATCTTCTCGCGGCGGGTTTCAAGAGGGTCGACTGCAATAATCCGGAATGGCGCCTTGCGCGTGGCAAGAGCATCAAGCAAGCTGACTGCAGCGCACACTCCTACAGGACCTAGACCAACGATGGCAACCGTGATGATCTTATCTTCGTCAATGAGGCTGACTTCGTTCCCAGATACTTGGTCAGGTGAGAAACAAATAGGCCAAGCTTTCCCGGTAATAACTGGCGCAACTTTAGGATGGTTTAGGGCTTGTAAGGCAGCAAAAACTCCGGTGGGAAGGATGTCAGCCAGCATAAGTAGGGAACTGTCGGCAATGCCTATTAATGCCTTCCGCTTCTCCTCTTCATTAAGTGCGCTCGACCATGTTGATGAGTCGCTAAGGTTGAAGAGTGTTCCTCCTGCCTTTGGTACTCGCACATACTGCGCTTGACCACCCTCCAATGCTGGAGATCCGAATAAGAAACCTTCAGGACATCGACCAGTGTAACCGAGACGGCAAACGCTGCGTGATACGTTAGGTGTTCCATGTTCTACGCCGCCTAACTGTACTCACTGGCACTCTCCGCAGTTTACAGTGAATGGGGAAACGACCTTGTCACCGACGTTCAAATGGGAATACAGAGCAGGTCTCCCTTTTACGTCTCGACCGTAACTCGATCCCAATGCCACTACTTCGCCTATAAATTCATGTCCACAGATGTGACTGAGTAAAGAACATGCTAGTTAGGAACCAGCAAAGCTGCTTCTTTTAAAATACATACACTTTATCAACACCACCATGGCCTCTATAAATATGGAGGTCGCTTCCTATAAATACGTTGATTTAGCAAGAACACAGGACGTTGACAGTGGGACCATCCTACCACAAAGTGCAGCGAGCTATAGGTAACTTGGTCACCTTGCTGAATCTCGAATGGAGAGGCTGCTGTAGGACGTACTGTGACTTTCACGATAGCATCGTCAGGATTTTGAATTCTGGTATATAAGTCAGCACATGCTGATTCACACCTCAAGTTCAACGCTTACTTGGGAATAGGAACACTTTCGACTCTGATATCGTACGAAGGCGGATGCCAACGGACTGCCTTCTGGTTTGCAGACTGGGAGTATTCGGTGGCCATGATGTTAGCAAGCAGATAACGCCTGTGAACACAAGAAACAGAATTAATCTTTAAATCAAGACCGGCTCTTATTCTCAGCACCCGGATTGCTGCCGCAGTGAAGGTCGGTGGGCAGCAAAGGCTCCTAGAGCAACTCTATAACCGGAGCTTTAATTAGGGGCCAAATGACATCACTGCGGAAGCAAGCGCTTATTCCTTGGAACCTGCAGCGCGCTCACGTGGTTCATCAATCTGAACGCGCTTTGCGGTCCGTTCTTCTCACACGGTCCGACTAATTGTTGCTTCCTGCCACCATGACTTGACTTCGAAGTTC
>JASFCX010000434.1:0-11815 GCA_036937015.1 Crucibulum parvulum | reverse complement strand
AACATTGCTGCTTTTTAATTTCTCAAAAATTGGTGGAAGGCGAAGAAGTAGGTACTTCGTTCCCATTATTTCGATAGCGTACTGATTGTTATGGTGCAGATATCGCTGACCGCTGCTCATTGCGCAAGAACATTAGTCGTGGCCTCGACCTCTGGGAACGCACTCCTACGCCAGTGCACAAGATTATTGATTCCAGGCTTGGTTGAATTTATTGCGAAAATGTCGCCACTTGTACACCATGGATCAGTCTCTGACTCTCAAGTTGCCGCAATAGGCGAAGTTTGGAAAGCTTTTTCTGCCCTCTTCACTTCTATACCCGAAGACAAACGTGAGCCTCCTTCCCCTGCCCCATAATAGCGACTTTAACACATATGGAATAGGTTCAAGATTGTTGGGCGTATTGTTGCCGACAATCTCCCTGTTGTTGAAAACCTCTCAGGCTGCACCAACGCCGATACAGTCGCAGACCGTGTCCCAACTACTCTCATATGCAGCGACGTCACCCGCGTCGTTCAAAGAGGCTGCAGGGAAGCTGGATAGTCAAGTCCGTGAACTTCTGGAACAATGCATCCGACGCGCAGTAGGTGGAACTACCACGAGCACAGCTCAAGCCGCCGCGAAGCCTCAGATATCACTACGATCTTTCTAACTTTGTACCTATAACTGCTATTATTGCTTTCGAAAAGTACTGTATACTATTATCAGTGTTTGGATTAAATGTATGTACCAACACGATTTGGGATATATACCCCTCTGATCAAGTTTCTTATGTTTGTGCATGGCTTTATGGCTCTTTCTACATAGGCAATCTGCAAAAGAACGCTTCACATCGATAAACACCCATGTTAAGTCAATATTAATAATGAAACCATATGACTATAAAACATATTTTTGAGAGGTGGTAGCACATGAAACCAAGGGTGCAAACTTATTTGGGTTATTTCTTGGTTATTTATTTGGTATTTATTTCTCCTCTTGAACTCCCGCAAACGTCACTACCCTTGCAAAAGTGCCTCCTGTACCCCAAATTCCTTTCCTCGAGCAAGCGAGTTGCACAATTTGAGAATGATCTATGAATAGATTTGCTGTAGCTCCTTGATTTTGTATGTGGTACGCGAACACTACAAAGAATATGGGTAAGTGATGAACAATAAGAGAAAAAATATACTTACCATCAGGTTCGGCCGCTTCAAACATAATCTTGTCTTTTGGAAGTCCTGAGGTAATTGCGGATGACATCTGTCCACCATTGGCGTATATTTTCAGTAATTCCCTCACTCTCAATCATGATCATCTTTACAATACCCTTGAGTTAGTAACGAAATAAAATGTATGAGGAAATAAAAGCTCACATGGGCACCGGCTTCTAAGAGTGCGTTTGCTCGGTCAATGAGCCACTTCGGATCGCGTGTGCCCGCAGATTCGAGTTCTTCAATTGTTGCATCGCTTCCGGCGCCCCATCTGTAATATAACGACATCAGCATTGACCCAAGACTCTAATAGAGAAATGGGATGAGCTTACTGGATTCCGACCTCAGGTTTAGGCTCCAATCCGTAAGATGCCGTCAGCTCAACAAGCGAAGCCCAATCATCAGTAGGAGCGGATAGAAATCCAGATGATATTTCAAGCACATCAAAATTGACATTCGTGATTTCAAAATCGACAATAAACAGTCTCGACAGAGAACAGACGCACCTAGTAACCTTGCAGGCTTGCAGATACTTTTTAACGATAGCCTTATCCCCTGCAGAGGAAGATAAAACGCGCTCGATGAACCCTCCCGTGCTCACATAACAATCTGTGTTCCAGCTTGAATAGAACGACGTCGTCCATTCAAAATGTTACCCGCCATGTTTATGTGCGGTATCAATCAACGCCGACAGCCTCTCCCTTGGCATTAGACTAAATGCACCGCCTGCAAACTTCACGCCATCCACGTATTCGCTCCAATCGCCGAGAAGCTCGTCCAAGTAGGTCTTGGTCACCGGGGTATAGTAGACAGTAGAGTCGGTCCGTTAGCATATTCAAGAAGACAGACTCTAAGTTTAGGACTATCCACAACGCTCCCTTACCAGTTACTTCACCAGAATTACACTTCATCTAGTTAATGAAGATTGACACGTTCGCCTGTAGACATCAAACTCCATCCCAATTCCTTCAATACATGTTTATTCAGTTGAAACACACTCTATAACGACAGGCAGTACTCCTGTGATATGTCGGATAGTGAGATATCAAATAAAACGATTAGAAAAGAGAATGTATTCATACCTCCTGTTGGTAGAGCATACGCCAATCTACCAATAGAGACCAAAAATCCATTGATAATTCCCCCATGAGCGGTGATTGATACATCTGCAAAGCAGTTAGAAGAAGTTTGTGAATACAAAATAAAAGCTAACTACTCTGTGCGGAGGTTTCTCGTTCAAAGATGGTATCAAGAACCTGCTTGGCTCTCTCTGCAAGGTGCGGCTTCGTTTCTCGGATTTCTGGGTTCCAGAGCTCATCTTCTTCCGTGAATCCATCCTCAATATGGAAGGTAGGGAAAGCATTGGCGATGTAGGTTCGTGACTTCCGTTTATCACAAGTGTGAACCCCGTTTTCTTCACGGCAATTCTGATCGAAATATTAGAGATTTACTATCACATAAAGTAAATGAATGAATCCACCTCGACAACAGTTACTGTCCTTTCCGGATCATTTGAAGGTATGATCCCATCGAACGTGATCTCGCAGGTTTTCAACGCCCGAGTTAATGGACTGCTGTAGAGTTTATCTGGAAGGGGTATTCCGAACGGAAGCTCAACTTTCCATGCCACCTGTGCATCAACAGCTTGCTGTTCTCCGATGGGCGTGAGCAGTGGATCAGCTATCGTGAGGGTAACCGTAAGTGTAACAAGAAAGATGATATAGTTTCTATACATACGGCCCCATATGATCTCTCCATCACCGTTCAGCTTCGACCAATAGCTGTCAAGTTGAATCTTTCGTTAGTAGCGGTGATTTTGGGAATCAGGAATTGTGATTAACTCATCCCAAGCCTGAGTACCATATTTAGTTTCAGCAACATTATCTGAGAATATATTAGAGTCTTTCGTTTCTTGCATTTCAAACCTCTTACGGTATCCTTGTCCGTGCCTAGAAAAAAAGAGAGCTTTGTACGATGTCCCAGGAGCAGCACATTCGTTCAGTTTCTCAATCTGGGCCTTAAATTTCGACCATCGCTCCGGAGTATCATCGATAAGACCTAATCGAGGCGGTATCTAGCTCATGCTTTAGACGTCGTTTCATCTGCATTTTTCGATCATTAAAAACCAAGTAAACTTACAGCCTCGATCGAAAGCGCTGATTCATCCTGAAGAAAGAAACCTGGAATAGACTAAATTATGCATAAGTCGCAATAAAATTGCATATAAAGGCGGATACAACCTTGTAAATCCTTCCCATGTCTCCCACTTTCCTGTTTGATGCAGGTGAAGATGGAGGGAGAAAGCAGAAGCTGTTGGTTGCCGGCGGTCCGGTTGTCAAAATTTGGCGTGTCGTGACCACGTGTAAAGCATGTGCGTCATGTTGCGGCCCGGCGGCCCGGTGTTGAATCTTGATAAGTTAAGCACTTACGTATCGTCGACGCATTTCTCAAGTTGAATTTGAACAATTCCATAGCACTCAACTGCTGCCGTGCTAACATTGGCGGCAAGAATCATGGACGTGCTCAAGTTGTAAGTTTCATGATATTGGCTCAAATTGTATGCACTAACTCCACGGTTCTACGAAGACCTAGTACAACAGACGACATCATCTGCGACTACTTATCTGCTGGAGACCTTGCGCGATATGCCATGGTTTGTCGTCACACATATCTAGTCGTCAAATCGTACAAGAAGAGAGCATTTTATCTTCATAAAATCCTCTCTCGGTTCTTCAGCCCCAGTGAAATTCAATACTTCCGCCATTGGCAAGCCAGAACTGGCATGCTTATATCTGGCTCGACAGCGCTTCAATACTTCGATCGCACAAGATATGCAAGATCAGACTTGGACATCTATGTCGAGCACAGATATTCGGATGGTATTGGTAGGTGGCTCGAGATGATAGGGTACGAGTTTGAGCCACGACCCAGCCAGCCAGACACGTTCGGCGAAGCTACCGAACAACTTCTTGGACATGTATCACTTCGCCCGGAAGACGTTATATTCTTCCGCTCTGAAGTGATGGGTTACTTTGGAAGAGGAGTGGGCAATGTTTACAACTTCCTCAAAACCGATCCAGAACGGAAAGTCCAGCTGATCACTTCATATCACTCTCCACTTGAAATCGTTCTTAATTTCCACTCCAGTACGTGATTGATTCGCACCTTCAAACACCTACTGAGTAATATGTTAGCCTGCGTAATGAACGTAATTAGCCACGAAAAAGCATACGCTCTGTATGCTCGCGCGACGTTTGAAGAACGCCGCTCGCTGAAGATCTCGACAGAGGGTTCCCGTCAAGAAAGTGCTCGCATGAAGTACATGAAAAGAGGTTGGAAAATGGTTGAGCGACTGTCCAAAGAAGATGTTTTCAATATATCTTCACCCTTTCAACCTGGTGCCCGTGCGATTGGCGACACATATTGCTGGACTATGCCTCTTCCACCACTCCAACTGACTGGAACGCTCCAATCGACAGGAGGATATATGGAGATAAACACCTGGAGGCTTTCTTATTCACGTTCTCATTTGAAGCCCAAGATGAAGTTCTTGATTCTACAATCACCACTGCTCCAAAATACATACCTTGTCGCACACAAGAAGCTCAGAAATTTCTTTCGACCTGCGTTGGAAGGTCGTGAGTGAGTAGGATTCTTGTCGACCATGTATGCGGTATTGAAATAGCCGTTTTTGTAGCGGAGAGAAGAAATTGGACGGAGATTTACGCATTCTTATTTATGAAAGAAATGAATGTTTCGGCGAAATAGATTTCACCGACGACAGGCAGTATAGCCCACGCAAGCTTGTTCATGGAAGACATGGGCGCTTCGATGAAATAGATTTCACCAACGACTGGGAGCATAGCCTATCGACACCGACGAAGACCTACACACACCTGTTTATGGACGAAATGAATGCTTCGACGAAGTAAATTTCACCAGCCATTGGGTGTATATATAGTCCATCCACCGTCACTAGTTGAAAAATACCCTTCTTTTTTTGATACAAG
The DNA here is from genome assembly GCA_036937015.1 of Crucibulum parvulum. Classification (NCBI taxonomy): domain Eukaryota; kingdom Fungi; phylum Basidiomycota; class Agaricomycetes; order Agaricales; family Nidulariaceae; genus Crucibulum; species Crucibulum parvulum. The sequence goes on along the minus strand of JASFCX010000434.1, from coordinate 6,615 downwards.
ACATTCACGACGTACAATGTTTCCAATTATCATTATCGAGCTCCTTCAATTCCAAGCATGCGTGTTATCTACGTACGAGTTACATACACTCCCATTTCTACAATACTGGTACTCTACATGATCTGTGCGAATACTTGTTGGCAATTGCTCTACTTTGTAATTAATCATTAAATGTGAGAGATCAGACTGTGTAAGCTTGGCCCTCGCCATGACACTGCTTAGTTTAGCAATATAAAACTCAACTCATAGCATGCTAATTCTTCTTTTGAAGTGACCAGTGTATATACAATATTTTAACTTCCTGTCACAAAATCAGTATCCCAACTTCTTCTTCCTCATGATAACCAACCTGCCGACTCATTCTTCAATCCCTACAAGCACAGGCGCGATATTTGTCCTCTTTTCAATGAATTAATTAATCATAGACTAGGTTCCCCCAATATTACCATTGTTACACCTCTCTCTAAACACCAACTTAGCCGTAATAAGCGTCGTTTTAAACTCGCCCTGCACATTCTCGAATCTCTGATATCTGGCTATTATCACAACGACTTGAAGTGCGTCGTATGCATAATGCTTTAAATTAGAGCTGCTAGTTATTATTGTCACTTCTACAGTGCGAGCAAATTGAGAATACAGTATTTTGGAAGAAAGTTGAGATAATGCCGAAGGAAGCTGTGAGGATGCCGATGATGCCAGCCTTCAGTAAAATACCGATCGGCTTTGATACTCCGCGTCTTCGATTAAGTTCCTATTGATGTCTAATTTGTGTCAAATGCTCTGCCATTGCCAAACACAGCTGTGACTTTGACAAGTTTGGACTACCTATACTTTTCTCGGCGACTTCAATGCAACACTGTTCAGCATCAGACGGTTCGAGGCGGCGATGACAATTATGCACTGGATATTCTCTCTTTCCAAATTGGAAAGAGGGCAGGTCGTTATCCACCTCACGCAGACTACTTGCTTGGACCTCAGAGACTGGAGTCTGGACTGGCAGTGGACTCTGGCAGTGGACAGCCATGGAAAGGTCCTAATATTCTATTATTAACAGCAAATCTGACATGTTGGGGTAGACCATGCACTGTTGGAAGCTCCGGGAGCAAGTCCATCGGCGGCAGTGCAGTGATGAATAGAATTGCCGACACGGTAGTCACAGCGCATACAAAAGACAGCTGTCCGTTGGCCACAGCAATGCTATGCATAGATGCACTACGTTTTCACTCTATGCATTGCCCTGATGTGGAATATGTTTTAAAGGACGGTTCTAGGACGAACACCACAACATCTCGAGTCTCTCATCCCATCTAAGCGCCTAATAAACACTCATGGATGGTCCAATGCAACCACCTTCTCATTCCGAAGCTTTCAGCAATGGAAAGAACCAGATGCTTACAGAAAATGTCATATGGAATGCTGGCGGGAGTATCATACATATCGCAGTTAATCAATACCACTCATTAACCAAGGGGAAAAGTACCTTGCTGAAGCGGACAAAAGATAGCACGTTGGACTTCACGCCAGAGGAAGTGGATATTAGTGATTACGACGACTGTGTTGAAGCTCAATCCTCGACTTCAAGCGAACCTGCGAATGAATCTTCAGACGCCGAGGCCGCAGAAGTGTTGTCTGGCAGAAGTTATTTCCGAACAAATAGTATGCGCCCCATCCATATCATTTCGGACAATCACCGAACTAGCTATAGTTACAAATACCTCTACTGCGGCAGTCAGCGAAACAACAAAAAAAGTAGAATCTTGGGTTGATTCTGTTCAAGATGCTGACGTGTGGTTTTTCGTTGCCTCATTTGAATCCTAGTTAACCAGAAACTCATTCTTAAGGTTCCTTTATCACCCGAATCTCATGAAGCAGAAGGAGAAAGTTATCACTCCCTAAACTCAAGAAATGGTAGCCGAATTAGTGTCGTGAGTATTTAGCTTCTCTTTATATCTAAGCTCGAACACATATTTATCATCATGACTATTAGGTATCCAGTCAAGAAGAAGAATTCTCATCCCCCAGTCCTCTTTCAAAATGTAATAGCAGCTGCCACATTTATGTAAAGCGGATGCTTCCACTAAAACACGGATATCCGTTATGGCTTCCGGAGCCTGACTTCAATCTTCCGCTCGAATATCGTCGCGAAGGAATAAGCATTGGAGATTTGGGTATTATCACACCTGATGGCGGTTTCGACTTCCTTTTCAACATTTGGCTGCCTTCAACGCACTGTATAAATCCTCAGGATCTCCCAGAGAGTTTCGACTCATCGACACCTCCAGAACGCAAAACTTACCGACAAAACTATTTCTTCAACCCATGTAGTAATATTTGCAGTGGAAATGTACAATCTAACGTTAATTGGGAGACCTCGTGAGTTAATTATGTATAGCGTAGACCAGAAATCTGCTGATCGTTTCGTTTTAGTGAGATTGCATTTACTTGTGCAGACAAAAATGCAGGTGCACTTCTTTCATTACCGGAAGGTGCCTTGCGTGAAGATCTCAAGAACGAAGGGCATTTGGCCGAATATATCTCCGCCAACGCCGAGTCCTGGTATGCATACGCGAAAAACATTGCCGGGCGTGCTATCGAGAGAAATTCGCTTTACTTGGTTACTGGCTGTATGAAGTCAGAATCCTGGGGCATCGCAACCTATAATTCCTGTTTACCAGAACATAATAATGTTTTAAAGTTTGGTAAATCTCCTCTCTCTCGTGGACCGCGCTATATTTGGAAACAATCGGACGGAGCTACTGCAAGAAGCGGACCTTCTCCTGATAGTGATATGGAGGTCGGGAATTCAGGTGACCCTCTTCAAAACCAATGCTTATTCTTGCGTGGCTTCAAAATCGCATTATCTGAAGAAGCGTGGAAGGATCTCTGTGACAAAACAGCTGGATATATAAAAAATGCTTACAGTCCTGACAGCAGCCCTTATATTGGTGGACATCCCTCATCGAGGTCAAGTCAGAGTGAATCATCGTCATCGTCATCCCATCAGTTGCCACTGCAATACCAGAATAGCATCAGTCTTGACACATATCCTTCAAAGAACCACGTATGTATCTGGAAATCTTCCGAACAGTACGTCTAACATCTTCTAATTTCTAGTTGTTTCATCCTTCGGATATTACCAATAATATTCTTCTGAGTGAGGCAAGTCATTCTTAAAACCATGTATTGGACCAGCGAATAACTCACAGTCATCCAGATTCCGCAAGCCCGGGTTGCCATTGCACACGACGATGAGTGGTGCTCAGTGATTGACAAGGTACTGTGCCAAAAACCCTTCTTGTTGATGCACTTTGCTCATACAGTAGGGTTAGGACGGAATGCCGGCTGGAGAAGAATTTACCAAACGTCTTCGGTCTACATATAGACTAAGCTTTGCGCACGGTAATTTGCTGTTTACTAGATATTTGCTCGAATCACAATCTCAACAGCGATCGGAGAACAGGAGTGGCCAGATTTGTTCGCGACACTCATGGAGATCCAGCTGCAACGGACACACCTATCTCTCCAAAACCGTGTCGATCGAATAGTAAAGGCTCACTTCTGAAAACATTCTAATTTTTAAGCTCACATAGAATTTATAAGATTTACGCCAAAAAATTGCCTCTATCGTTATTCGTTTCGCACACCCACCCACGTGCTTATTCAATCCACTCGCTAGACGTCAAAATCCAGTCATTGGTCGGACTATTGGTATTTATCGCATATTTAGCTCGATGCGTAATCTCATCGGGATAACAGGAATGGCCGGACTTTCTCGCGACCATCATAGAGAGCCAGGGGAACGAGTAACATCTTTTTTTCCCATACTGTTTCATCTAGCTAATGTCATTTTACAGGCATTAATAGTTTTAGACCCCGTATTGGTCGATCATCGTACACGCAAGGCGGCTTTTCAAAAATTACATAAACACATCTCGGATGCGAGAAAGTCTTCATTGCTTTCTTGTAATATTTTTATGGCAGCCTCAGGAAATAGACACCACGACTTTGTCACGATAGGGGATGTTTTATCAGCAATTTGTAAGGGGCATAGCGAAGTTCGTTCGGCAGGTGGTACTCTTCTGCTGAATGTTCAATATAGAAAGTCAGGTTGGTAGGATTGATCATCGTTATAACATCCTTCGCTAATATCACATATAGAGGCGTTGCATCCGAAAAAATCAGCAACTGATATATCCGTGGAAGCCGTGTTTTCTGCTCTTGAGAGGATGATAAATGTAGCCGCTATTTCTGCTGCACGTCCCGTTTTGCAAAAAGATCTAAGAGCCACTGAAGACACCCAAGCGTTGAAGAACGAAATACAAGCATTTATTTCAACTACAACAGGTATGTGGCACATTTAACATGCGATATTAGATATGTGAGATTATGTTGATTAATTTAACAGATTGGCGAGCAAGTGTCGTCGATCCTGAGAGTAAACTGTCTCTCAAGACTGAAATGGATATTTTTGCAAAACCCTTTCAACTGGATGGTAAAGGGTCGCTTTCTGAAAGTTTTCCAGCTCCGCAAAATCTATGGTCTAACAACGACCCATTACAAAAGTGTACACACTTCCCCAACAGCGAGCACGTGCCTCTGAAATCCTTAGCGTGGATTCATTCTGAGCGGATGCCGATATTTCCAGAGGAATCATATATAACTAACCTCTGCGTTCGTTCAATTTCCATTGCGATCTGAGCCGATAATTGAACAACGTACCTCTAGCTCGATTTCGCAAGACATGGTGAACCGTTCAAACTCCATCAAAGTTCCTCACTCCCTGAGGCACGAAGGCTGATTTCAAGGGAACAGGCATGGGTTCACAGTCCTGTACGTTTCCATCCCGCCCGCACCTCATAAGAACCTATGATTTTTACTAGTTTCTCTAATAGCGATGGCGTACTACTGGAGACCCTGCAAACGAACAAGTAGCGAAAATGGACGAACATTCTGGGTATCGAAAGACCGAGAATTTACATCAAATAGGCAGGGACGATGGTGGCGGCCGCTGGCGGAAAGTTCAATTGCACGCACATGTAAAGGCAGATTAGGTATCATCTTGGATAAGAAAATACTAATTTATTTTTAGGTCATATTTCGATGCTTTAAAAAAAGAGAAACAAATCCGCTACGGCAAACAGAACCAGGGCATCAACCGCAACCTGATGGATCAGAGTACAACTTACATCGGCCGGACTGCGGTTTGGATCATTTCGACATGCACAATGTGCGTAACTATCAGTTTTCTACATCTGTATTCATACTGAACATCCCCAAATAGAGTCTAGAAACTGCTAATAGGAGGAGAGGAACGCTGAAAATTATACAAATCTTCAGACAGCTTCGAGGGACGACAATACGTCCTCGGACGAAGGAGGCGGAGTGATTAATATTTTCAAAGCCGGCAAGTAACGCCATCAATCAAGATAACTAACGCTATCGATACATCTGTAAATATAACTGCATTTAGTGAAGTTGAAATAATACTTGACTAACTCGTGACTAAGACTTGAATTCAGTTTTTACTGAGAATTATCGTTTATGGAGGACCTTGGTAAAGAAATCCGATACTGGAACGACCGTGCCGCTTGACTTGAGTTGGCTACACTACGTGCTGGAACGATCAAGTATTCCTGATTCCAACCTGTAGCGTGACAAAACCGAGCCGGCTTTGAACGAGAAATGCGATATCCACCATCGAGGAAACCTTGGGGATACCTAACTATAGAGTGGTCTTGCATATACTTGAGCACAGAAATATCAAAGGTGGAAAGGAAAAAAAGAGAGGGTATATTCAAGAGTAGGTGTAGTTATAACAATATTTCTACAAATTAGTGTCTGCGAATCGTGAACACAGGGTAGACGATAAGTCCGTTGGTACATGTATAATATGATATTGGCGGGAAGTGATGAAAAGGAGTGTGGGTGGTGGTGGATAGTGTGGAATGTCTGAATTCAGCCGGAGACGTGTCGTTCAAAGTAGAGAAAGCGGTGAAGTAAAACGAATCCGGCTCGAGTAAGAGTCCGATCTGTGCAAGTTCTGTATTTTCTGCCAGCAGACAGCACGTAGAGTAAAATACTAGGGAAAAAATAGGCACTACTTAGTCTCCTTCAAGGCGAACAACAACGCAGCACTCACTCCATCTAATACGGCAATCCCCAATCATACGGCTCCTCCTTGGGCATTCGACTCTCCATATCCTTTATCCAAACATCCCTCCTAATCGCCCATGCTGCCCAGAATAGAAACACTACAAAAAGCAGCAGCGCAGCTCTTGCATACGGTGACGGTGTTGGTTGTGCAAAGCGTGGGTCTGAATCGAATGCTGGTAAAGGTTCGGGGTAGCCCCTACGGAGTAGAGGGTCCGAAGAGGATTCTTGGCCTTCAGCATCGGGGTCGGCATCGTAGGATGACGCAGACGGCGGGTACCGTAGGGTCGCCGACGATGATAACGGTGAGGCATACGGTGGCAGTGGGGAATCAGGCCGCTCGGGTGATGAAGGGCCTGGTGAACGGTAGGATGGCGGGTAAGTCGAAAATTCAGACGTCGGCAACCGTTCGTACTTGGAGGACATGGTGTTCACTGGAGTCGAGGACGATGAGCAAGAGGATGG
>JASFCX010000433.1:0-11826 GCA_036937015.1 Crucibulum parvulum | reverse complement strand
ATTGTACTACAAATTATATTTTCTAAAAGTGGTGCAATCCAGCACCACTTAATGGCTCAGCACCTAACTTGGCTATTTGGAAAATGATAAGCCAGGAAATCCTCACTATACACAAGCATTTAATACTCAGGTGAGACATATTTTTGTTGCTAGTATATCTAATTTAATTTTTTTGTTTTTACAGGCATGTGAGCAATTGAATGCTTGGATTGGAGGCTTTCAATCATCTGTCAATAAAATCAATGCTGAAAATTTCAATTGGACTATGCATTTATTATTATTTATTCATACCCAGCAAATTATTAAAAAACAACAGAAGAAAAGAAATAACAATCTGTATTAAGAGCAGAGGAAAGTGATGAAGATGAAGAGATAGATAGTTAATATTAAAGGATAGTTTAGTTTGATTTGTTTGAATATTTTTAATACTATTGTATTTATGTAAAATGCTTTATTACCTGTTAAACTAATAATATTTAACCAATTCATATGGAGTGTAAATAGAGTATACATAGAGTATACATGGAGTGTACATACTATATTCCAATCTATATAGACTTAGAAGCATATGATGGAGTATACATGGAGTATACATGAAGTTTATGTAGACTTTAAGGAGTGTACATGGAACATACATAGACACCATGTATACTTTAAGGAGTGTACATGAACTCTATGTATACCCATGGGGGAGTGTCACTTACAGCCCTTTTCTGCTCATCAATCTCAGCAAGATACTCCTTAACAACAATAGGAATGTTTCCAAAACTAGGCTTGTATGATCCCCAGACTTCAAGTATGGATTTAGCAGTAGGATCTCCTTTCAGCCATTTTTCAAGCTCAGGATGCTTGAGAACTGAAGGAAAGGCTTTATGATAATACTTAAAATAGCCTGTATGAGATATAAAGATCTCATGGATATTGTCATTTACTGGCAATTTTGCAGTCCATAGTCCATCATCTTTGAGTTGTTTAAGACAGCCCCTAGTATCTTCAATAGCAAGATATTTAGCATAAGACTGTTGAATATCCCCTCTTTGGCAGTCAGTAAGATTGAATGTGATATTCAGAGTGGTAGCAATAAGATATTGAACAGAGTTGGTAGCAAAAGGATATCCAGGAGCTGAAATAGAGGCAGAGGGAGAAGCAGAAGCAGAAACTGATCCAGAGACTGAGATAGGGGTAGAATGACCAGAAGCAGAATGAGATTGGGAATTAGAGTGAGATGAAACAAGAGAAAGAGCATCAAAGCCAATATTCTGTGATTGATTAAAGTTAATTCCCTCCTATATAAATGATTAATCAGTATATTATAATTTTAAATATCAAAATATATACTGCAAAAATAGGTAAAGTGAGCTGGCCACTTGAAGAAGCTATTCAATCTATGGTTTCATTCTCTATAATGGCCTTAGCATATTGGCCTTTAACAGACCAGATATTATCTTCATTAACAAAGATATATGGATTGCTTTCTAATAAAGTATTAGAAAGAGACAAACTATATTATATAATATAAAAGCTTACTTGCAACTGGAGAGTAGCATCCAGATGGTTTTTCCAATATAGGACCCAGTTTACTCTGAATATCTTGATTCATTGATGTATGTGAACTTGCATCTGGATTACAATCAAGATAAAGTAATACTTTACCACAAATTGGCTGAGGAGTGGCAAAATCAATTTCCATCTCAGTATCTAGAATATAAAATTAGTTTTACAAAAATATATGTTTAAAAGTGCAAATTTACCTTTATCAGCCATATTATACAATACAGTACATCCATGAGAAAATCCACCAGCAACCTTTGAAGAACCTTGCAAGTCATTTTCTATGACTAGTAGATCAGACTGTAGACTAGTAGGACTAGATTCACAAGTAGCACTTTCAGTACTTTACACTCACCCCCCTGGTCCAATCAGACTGCTCAGACTCTGCTCAGACTCCAATGGACTCTGATTGGACTCTGATTGGACTCTATTAATAAAATATATTTGATTAATACTTTCTTATCCAATCTGAGGAGAGTCCAAGCAGAGTCCAAGTGAAATTTGAGTATAGTCCAAGTAGAGTCCAAGTGAATCTGAGTGGAATTTAAGCAGAGTAGCTATTATATATCACTAGTAAGGTTATGTAATCATGTTACCAAGCATTGATAGTGACAAAATAATCAAATAAAGGCAGACAAGTCCAAACATCTACAAATAAGGGCCACTTTTACTAATGCTATTTATTACAAACAGTGATAAAATTATGAAAAAGATACAAATATGTACAAATAAAGGAGCTTTGATTTATATCTGTTTGACTTTATTTAATTTCATTTAATATGCTTGGATTATATTGAAGGAGTTTGTTTAGTACAAATATTTGTATATATTTGTAAATTTCTCAGATTGTAGAGACTGTAAATAGAAACATGACATGATTTATGGCATTGTAATTGGATAAGAATTGCACCCACAAATCACAAAATACTGTCCAAATCATGAGTCTTTTGACTTTGTTGACATTTATTTATTAATAGCATTGTGACTATTAAGAGACTGTAGTAATGCATATTACAAAAAAAAAAAAAAATTGACTTCTATTTGTACATCTTTGATTGTCCTTTAATCTCTCATTAATTTTTTTATGATGCCATCTATTATTCTTATCTGTACCATTTTTATTCTTGACTCTTACCAATTTATAGTGAAGTTTTATCTTTGTAATAGATGATTTCAATTAAAGAAGCCTTTATTTATATTTGTTTCTATGGTCTAGTATTATTCAATTTCTCCTGAATTTTCTTGATTTATCCTGAATTTTTATGATTTTATTAGACAGAAGTAGCTCTTATTTGTATTAATTTGGTCTTGTCTGGTTCTATTTAGTTGTTCAAATTTCATGTAATTTTTACCAATTCATTTCAAATTTCTAGGATTGTTATAGCAGATATTATATACAGTAGCTCTTATTTGTATCTATTTTGGCCTGTCTGTGTTTATTTACATTTTCCTGAATTTTCCTCAGTCATTCAAATTTATTTCAAGATTTTATGATTATTATCACTAGTGTTATAAATAGTGTTAATAGCAGGAGCTCTTATTTGTTTATATTTTGAATTGTTTTTGACTTGTTTGTTTATTTGATTTTCCCTGAATTTTTGACTGGTCCTTGAAAATGCCTCTTCAATGGTATTAAAACTGTGAATAAAATGTTAACAGAACCCCTAATGTATATTAATAAGCAAAGTCCAAGTGGTTAGTCTAATAGTCCAATTGGAGTCCAATTGTCTGATCAGTGGTCCAATCACAGTCCGATTAGATTTTGCTTGGATTTTATTAGATTTTACACTTAAAATGCTTTCTTAGTCCAATCAGACTCCTAGGACTGTCTGAGGATTTTGCTTGGAGTCTGATGGAATCCAATTGGACGAGGGGGCTTAAGGTAAAGTACTCCAGGCTAGAATAGTTCCATCTATTACTATCTCCAAGATAGAGAATTTTGTTGGCTTTGATTCATGCATAATGGTACTGCACAACTGTAAACAATGTGAGTTGTGTGATCAATATCAGGACTCAGCTGAAGACATAAGAATGTGAAAGGATAGGTAGGTTGAAACTTGATGGCTCAGGTTTAACCTGGGATAGCTCAAGCAGAAAGTTAAATGCAATTGAATAAAGAAAGGAGATAAGAGAAATGGAAGAAGACTTACATTATATAAGATTTCATGGCTGCTACAACTAGCCAAGGAAGAGTTGAAGACATGAAGAGGTGCTTAAAAATAAGTTCCCTCAAGGCCATCAGACATAGTGAAGCATATTTAGGATGGCCAGGATTCTGTGAGTCATATCATGGATCATTATTGAGCTCTCCCTGGGTAAATCTTTAGAAAATTAAGCATACTAAATGAACCTAACTTTTAGGGACAATCACATTGACATTCCACTAGAAGGTAGGTGTAGGTGTTGTCATCATTAGGGGTAGTCAAATGTGAGCCTAGTAGCATCACAACATCCAATGGTCTGCTTGACTTGAAGGATCAGAGTCCTTGGATGTCCTTTTGGAAGTGATCATGTGGTTTTTGTTGACAAAGTACCAGGTATTTAGTATGTGACTCTGTGAAGAGGTTGATTCTTTGGGATCAATGACAGCTTCTGCATCAGTGCCTCACTGTTGGGTTGAAGGTTTGCTGGAGTTGTTAGCAAGGACCTAAGTGTATAAAACAATGGTTTAATTAACCAACATTCTCCATTTTTAATAGTGATTAATTGCAAGAATGATAAATATAAATGATCCATTATTATTTAAACAGTACTTCCTCCTGCCAACTTCTGTGCTTTGTATCACTGATTAATTGCAACAATGATAAATCAAAATTTCCTTCAAGAAGGCCCATTGATTAATCAGAAATCACATTGATTGTTCTCTACTTCATCCCTCTTTCCATTTAAGTTAATAGTTTGGGTACTGACCTTGGTGCTCTCTCTGAGTAATTGTGTTGACATGCCTGAAAATTTATTTGCTGCCAGGTTTGTCAAGGCACTCAATGTATCTGGATGATCTGTACCCAGTGCTTCCTTTCTTTTGTCTATCACCTGGATGTACAATGTTTCTGCTTCTGAATATTTTCCTAGATTCCTATAAGTGGTTGCCAGGTTTGCCATGACATTCAATGTATCTGGATGATCTATACCCAGGGCCTCCTTTCTCTTCTCCATCACCTGAATGTACAATATCTCTGCTTCTGAATATCTGCCTAGATTCCAATATGTGGCTGCCAGGTTTGCTATAGCATTCAATGTATCTGGATGATCTGTGCCCAGCATCTCCTTACTCTTGTCCATCACCTGTATTTCCAATGTCTCTGCCTCTAAATATCTGCCTAGATTCCAATATGTGGCTGCCAGATTTGCCATAGCATTCAATGTATGTGGATGATCTGTACCCAACACCTCTTTACTCTTGTACATCACCTGGATCTCCAATGTCTCTGCTTCTGAATATCTGCCTAGATTCTTATAAGTGGCTGCCAGATTTGCCATGGCATTCAATGTATGTGGATGATCTGTACCCAGCACCTCCTTTCTCTTGTCCATCACATGGATCTCCAATGTCTCTGCTTCTGAATATCTGCCTAGATTTCTATAAGTGGCTGCTAGGTTTGCCATGGCATTCAATGTATCTGGATGATCTGTGTCCAGCATCTTCTTACTCTTGTCCATCACCTGTATTTCCAATGTCTCTGCCTCTGAATATCTGCCTAGATTCCTATAAGTGGCTGCTAGGTTTGCCATGGCATTCAATGTATCTGGATGATCTGTACCCAGCACCTCCTTTCTCTTATCCATCACTTGGATCTCCAATGTCTCTGCTTCTGAATATCTGCATAGATCCCAATATGTGGCTGCCAGATTTGCCATAGCATTCAATGTATGTGGATGATCTGTACCCAGTGCCTCTTTACTCTTGTTCATCACCTGAATCTCCAGTGTCTTGGCCTCTGAATATCTGCCAAGATTCCAGTATGTGGCTGCCAGGTTTGCCATGGCCTCCAATGTACATAGATGATCTGGGCCCAGCACCTCTTTTCTTTTATTCATCACCTGAATCTCCAGTCCTTCAGCTTCTGAATATCTACCAAGACTCTGGTATGTGGCTGCCAAATTTGCCATGGCTAGTAATGTATCTGGATGATCTGGGCCTAGCAGCTCTTTTCTCTTGTCCATCACTTGAATCTGCAATATTTCTGTCTTATTCCATTTATCCTGACTCCCATATATTAAAGCCAGATTTTCCATGCTTGTCAATTTATCTGGATGGCTTGGGTCTAACAGCTGCTGGTTTTTATTTATCACTTCAACTTGAAGTTTCTCTGCCTTATCTGAGTCACTTGTTTTAGAGATTTTATTGGATAGAAATACTGAATCTTGAATCACAGATCAATTTGTTGAAAATAGCTTTGTAATAAACCTGATATACCTCCATGAGACAAAATATGAAATCTCTCTTTGACTTTATATATTAATTCATCTGAATTTATAAATCCAGCCTGTATAGCACAAATATTTAGCACTAAATGTATATATTGGTATATAAATGATTACCTCATGAACAATACCCATCCATTGGCTATCATGGGTAATTGCTATCCTGGCATTTGGAATCTGGGATATGTTGCTAAATATCAAAGAAATCATTCATTAGGATTGATGTACCTCTCTTAAAAGCATTTCATTAATAATATCTGAAGGATAGAAAGGCTTTCAAAATATGTTAACTTTGTAACTCATTAAGAAAAATGAATACTAACCTTTGAAACCATTGGAAAAGATTCAATTTGTATTCTATCACAATGTTCTGGGTGAGCCTCAGAATCTTTGTAAGATTGACAATGACCATCTGAGTCATTCATATTATCTGAGTTTGAAGCTCTCAGAATCTCTTGGGTTTTGTAATTTGAGCCAGACAAGTTTGAATCAGCGACCACAACTTTTTTCCCCAGTTTGTCATTCCAAGCCTTTTCTGATAATGCTATTTTATATCCTCGTAGAAATACACATTGGTTTTCAGGATGGTCTTCAACTTGATGATCAGGACCAGTTGCAGTGTGAAGGCGTGAAATTTCCCCCTCCACATGCCATGTATATCGGGGGCTACTGGAACCTGATGATTTCTCGAATTCAAGTGTAGTCTTAGCAACACTATTGGTCTCATCATAAGCGACAATGCCCCAAGTTTTTGCCTTTGTACAACCAGTGATCAAATATAAAGACGTCCGATTAATGCCATATCGCTTAGCTGTCTCGTCAAACCAGCACTCTGCATTCTGAAAGATATAATCTGTCAAATCATTGAGCAAATCTTCCCGGGAGGCCCCATCAGGGAGGAGGAGAATTGCTCCTTGAATGTCTCTTTCACAGGTAAATGAATATTTCCTTTCAACAACAGTATCAAATAATTTTAAAACTACAAGAAAAATGAAAACTAGCACACACCCTACTTTTTTGTTGATATCTCCTTTAATTCTGCCCTCTGAAATCCAATGGAATTGACTCCAGAAACATGGGATTTTTTCAGGGAACTTTGGTGGAAGATTTGTGGGATCAAGAAATTGACCAGGATCCGACCAGATGTTACATATATAAAGAAAATTGCCAAAAGGTGTTATGATACCAATATCACCAATACTTACACCAGTCATTTGATGTGAAGCACTTGGAGAAGGATTCAAAAGTGGATGTCCCATTCCAGCACGAAACATCTGCTCCTCATAGATCTGGCAACTGCTCTTCTCGTGAGGTTTTACAATCGGCCTATCCACGAGAAAACCTTTTAAACCACCCTCAAAAGATTTCTATAGATGAACGACATAAGCTTAATATTACAGTGGTTTTATGCAATCTTAAATGGAAACGCACAACTATCATCATCTGGGAATTGTCCCCCTCCTCGACGAGATAGCTCTCCGTCGCATGTTGAACAGTGCCAATCGCTGAGTTGGTTGCGCTCTCCTCCGTTGGACTTTTTAATACACCTGTTGAATTCGATGGTGGTAGATTGGGGGAATGACCTGGCGACTGGTTGTTAATAACGAAGCTAACTCGTTCAGCGGTAATGTTGATTTGATCTCCAGTAGTTGCATTGGCGGTGACGCCAAGCATACTGATACTTGAAGAGTCAGAAAATATTGACATTCCGGATATAAAAGAGATGTATGGGTGTTCAAAAGCTATCTGTGCTGAGAGCTTGTGAGGTGCGGATGACAAGAGTTATGAACAGCGTAGGCCGCCCAAATATCGATTACCAATATCGGAGTCGGAACTCGGATCAGTTAAGGATCACGTGAGCTGCCGCTTTCACTGCTTTCCTTCACCTTGCTTCTGCGTCATCCCATTCCTTTCATCGACCACTCGCCCATCCTTGTCCCTCACGCAGACTGCCCCTTACACCTCTGGCATTCGTAGTTTGAGCTATGACAATCCCACATCCTTTGTCGAATTGGCTTCCTCTTGCGTTGTATAGACGCTTCACCTCAACACATTCACAAACACAAGCGATCTTTATGTGAGCGGGAAGTAAATGAAGACCTTACCCCCCTTTGGCTCAGCATTCCACGGTGCTACAACTCAGGTAGGACTCGGTAAAGAAATTAGAGCGTTGGATAAACACATTTAACTCTGGAAGTATGTTGAACGACGTGCTTACTGTAGGTTGTAGGGGTACGTCAATGTTTACAGGTCTTTCATGACGCGGAAATTGATATCGTCTGTTTACAATGGCGTTTCAACAGTTATTGTCGACCCTTCAATTCTCGTACAAGCGTTGCACGCTTAATCCTTCGTCATAGTATTGCAAATCTCGATAAACGATTCCAGCGTGTCCGCTCAGCATACATGGAGACCCATATCAACGCCATTTCTCGTCGGACAGGTCCGTCCTGATCACTCTCCTCCGTCTCCGTCCCCTTCTCTCATGCCTTACTCCGCCCGACAACCCCCCAGTCAGCCAAACATCGTTGCCATTATACGCAAATGGACCCCCGCGGTGCCGCCGGCGGGACTTGGGGAACAACGGCTGATTCTTGTCTGTTACTTAATGTACATATGAGGGTCAGCATCGCATCTCCCTATTGCACTTATCGTCTCCTATCCTTTTTGCCACTGCATCTTGTGCGAAGAAACGCTCCGCAGTATCGTGCTTCACCTTCAAAGCTGTGTTTTCAGGCTCATTCCGCTACAACCATATTTCGCTACTCTCGACTTCAATAACACTTCTACACCGCACATGAATAGCATCTACGACAATCGGCGACATGAATGCTCGCTCAGTGCCGTCGATTGTAATTTCTGGTACGCACAACTGACAAGTTATTTCATCTTTGTTTATAGGACGGTGACTGTTACTCTTATTGACTCCGTTTCTCTGGGATCTTGAACGCCCTCGCCGTCTCTCGGAAACACAAGCATGGTCCGATATGTTTCGTTCCCAGTACCGTTATTACTGCCGCTGACTTTAACGGCCATGATCTGCTCTTGCCAACTGGTCGATGACTCCTAAACCGACCCTGCTACCTCGCAACGACACATCGAGCTGAATGACGCACGCTATTCACGACTCAACCACATCAAGTCCGGTTCTCTGCCCACTTCCACACCCAATCCATACCCCGCCTGAAATCTAGCGAGCTCTATCCTTAAATTCGACGACGCCATTAAGTATAGGGAAGCAACTGTCACATATAAATTCCTATGCTACTTAATGTCTTTCGTGTAATGTAGATACCAATATGATTAATTTTTCATTTATACGGATACACTCGATTGCTACTAGATCCAACGACCCAAAGGCGACACAGACTTCATTCATCTGAACCTTCGAATCACCGACGTATTATCCCATCGGCAATTGGCGCGTCAGCGTACTTAACTCATCACATGCTTGTGCTCATCGTTTCGTACAGCGTCAATAGCCTTACTCCTGTTACGGTTGTCATACCAGGAGCCCTCAAATGTTGGGCAAATTCACACTCCGACGGATGCCAGAAGTCGGTACCTCACGTGGTTTCGCGTCGTCGACGCGTTCGTTGATTAAACGACATCGAAATTATCGTTCCGTTCAACCATAACCACAGCCTCCTTCCATCAACTATTCGCAGGCCGCGACCACTTCCTCGTGCAACGTTCATGGCATCTGAGCCAAAGCCGGGATTAAGCACGACGGAGGGTCTGCGGCTTGCTCGCGAACTTCTACGTCCGCAACTCCCGCACGACATACACGACCATATCCTTGAAGGAGTATGCAAGGCTCTTGATGGGCAGCATGTCGTATCCGTTCTACCAACTAATGGCCGCAAAACATCATATTTCTACGGCTATATGCTGCTTCTCCGAGCTCTCCAATGATTCCCTAATCCCTCCAAGCTCTTGAAGCGACGTTACCCTCGCAATCCCGCCATGGTCATCGTGTTTCCAACAAAGAGGCTGGAGGAAGAAATGGTATGTGACTCATCCGTCTGTTGCTGATATCGCTGACTATTCTGCAGGAAAGGCGGCTCTCGCTACTTGCTAATCAAGTGACCGCAACTGGCAAGCGAGGCTACAGCGTCAAGCACTTCCCAGCTTACTGTTCTAGTATGAACCGGTACCTGTGCTCAACCTTCGTCAGTACGCATCCGCAAGAGCTTCCTGGCCAGCCTCCCTCTTTGTTGTCTCGTTGATCCTCTCAGCTGGGAGAGTAGGACCTCATGTAGTTCGAGCTCAGATTCGGTGCAGGTTTTGCATTGTGAATTTATACAAGAATTCCTGTAAGTTGTCCACCCTTCTTAACTCTCCCTTTTTCATCGATGGTGTATAGTAGAGACGATGCATCTCCCCATCCTGCACTCCTCGTGGAATACCCCCGCCATCCTCTTCCCTAAAACCCCGGCCCTTCGCCGGAATGGCCTCCCCTCATTTCTCGTCATGACGCCCCTTCTAATACGAATGCAAAACTGCAAGAGCTCATCAGGGAGAGAGCTCTAGAATACCTCGCTCACTGCAGCTTATTGGACATGGCCGGCCAGAACGTAGGATCGACGCTAGGGGAACGGTGGATTAGAGCACTGCAAGATGATGGATTATGGAGGTACTTGTGCGTACTCTGTCCCTCGCATCATCCACTAACTAATTCCCAGCCTCCATATACCTCTCCTACCCAGTCATCCACTATCTACCTCAATCCAATCACACTGAAATCACTTTCGAACACCAAAGTCTATGCCACCATCTCCTGAAGCTGCAGGACAGCCACCCGCTAATCCTGAAATTCGAGACAATCGAACCCCTGGAACTACGAAACGCTCCTGCTCTTCTGCGCCCACGACAATCTGCCGGATACCATGTATCTCCGTCTTCGTCTTCCTCGATGTTCTTTCATTCCCGCTTCCAACTTCTGTCTTCACGTCCATCTCCTCGACCAGCCCCCGTTCCGTCTTCATCATACTCAATCCTATCTCTCCATTGTGCGCACCCAAGTTCAACGTATGTAACCGAAACCCGACGAGGTGGGGTGATCAAGCTTTTTACTGACCCTCTCGCAAACTCCAGCTCACCACGATGAAGAAATTAGATTTTCCACACAGTGAAGGATCCACTCCGAGTGAATTGCGCTGGTTAGCGGGAGTATATACGCCTATTTCCTTCTTTTCGTAGCTTATACTCACGTTCAACCACAGGTTGTATTCACGTTCAGCGCAGATTGTCTCATGTTCAATCGTAGACTGCTCGTTTCATCACCACATACAGACCCGTTGGCTCCCTCAACTCTCAATCCCGTTCCTCCGCGCTGTCTATAGGTCTATAGCTTGAACATGTCGTTCTCGACACCTAGTTACCGCACACTGAGTTAGCGCCCGTCTGTAGGGCTAAGATTCAAACTCGGTAGCGGGCGAGCTTTACGACCTTCAGGTATCGCCCGCTCTTCCCTCGCCATCATTGCCCATCTCCATATCTTTGCTCCTTCGTCCCCTGCGCTACAATGCACCGATGGAACTACCGCCGACGCCGCTGCCCATACAAGACAACGCTGCAGGACAGCCTGGTGAAGCAGACCGGAACACATCTAGGTGAAGGGATGTGGAGGAAGCCAGTGTACGTGTGTGGACTGGATGACAGGCGTGGAGTGATAACGAGAGAAGGAAACAATATCTACTCGCTGTATGTACTCAATTAACGTGTATTCTTTACCGAATATACCTGTTTCTTTCCTCACACCCGGCGGCCGTTGGTGTTTTGACAGCTCTGTTAACGTGTTAGGAGCATTGATAGTCCAGCTATTTCAGTCATGGTCGCGAGTGATAG
>JASFCX010000432.1:0-11830 GCA_036937015.1 Crucibulum parvulum | reverse complement strand
ATACGAGCCTGTAAGTATCTTCAACCTCTTTGGCCACCTTAAACACGCGTTATTACCGCATCCTTAGCGTCATTCAGTACTACATATTGATCTATCACATCCCAAAGACTTGGACTTGGTACAAATAAATTTTTTGACATACAAGAGACTACATCGCTATCTCGCGTGGAATTTTCTTGCGGCCCGCAACAAACCCGAGAGTTTCCGGCTCAAGCTGTGAAGTGTGCCCATCAGGCATGTTCAACTTTCCCCATATACGAATCAGTCTTCGGTGCGTAATCGTGCTAAAAATCTCCCGGGACCGCTTCTAGTTGACTGTGAGCTCATCTTCTGGACATCGTGTGCCTTGTGGGAAGTCGTTGTCGCAACTGGGAGACGCAAATTCCGTGCCCCCCGTCCTTCTACCAGACGACGCTATATTTGGCGACTCTCACTGACTCTCAGCACTGTGTCAACATTTTCTTTGCCGGTCTCCTTTTTGGGACATTTTTGCCTCGGCATATTTAGCTTTCATATCCCTTATGAAACCTTGCCGAAGCATCACTGGTACTATTTTGACCTTCGATGTATTGTAAAAACTATGCACCATGATAAAGCCCGAGTTAATGTCATTCCGTTCCGTTGGAGCAACTCTCGTGGTTGATCTGCCTTCTTTAACTCTTCCGCGCTCTTGTTTGACACTTTTATTTTAGAATCCTCCCTTCGGCGTGTTTTAGTCGTGGTTTCCCGAAATGATACCACCAACCGTTTGGTTTTTGGTCTGACTGACAAGATGCGCTCTCGACTCTTCAAGCATATTTGTTACACATTTTTCTGTCCTTAATCGTTCGCACGTCTACTTGAATTCCGTTCCACTGGATCTACTTCCTGTATCCGAGCTGTATTACTGGTTGTCGACAGTTCTTGCTCCTCTCACGACCCTCCGGTTTGAAGCACTCCGCATCCTATTGGTTATTTATCTTGATGGCTCTCGACAAAATTCATGAAGAGAACGGTATAAAGAGCGTTGGACATACCTCGAAAAGTCTTCAGGACAATCAGTCTTCTGCTTTATCCACCTCTTCAGTCAGACTACAATGGCCTTCGCTCGTCTTTCTGCGATCATCACACTTGCTCTCGGCGCTGCCCAGTTTGCTAATGCGGCGATCACCAAGTCCGTCAGATGTGCCTCCGGCCATGTGACTGCCAATGCTGCTTGTTGCGGTCAGTCTTTCCTCGTTACATCTCACTCCGCCTATTACTTATCATTTTTCTTAGCCCTGTTCCCCGTTGTCGACCTCCTGCAGTCGAGTCTCTTCGACGGTGCGGAGTGTGGTGAAGAGGCTCATTCGGCTCTTCGTTTATCCTTCCACGACGCTATTGGATTCTCCATTCATGGTCCGTTCACCTCTTATTTAATTGTATGAGATTTTTCCTTACAATGTTTGAATTCATAGGCGGAAAGTTAGTACTGTCTTTATGGTAACTTATTTCGATGCTGAATGTTTTATAGGGGTGGAGGAGCAGATGGATCTATCCTCGTCTTCAATGCTACCGAGCTTACGTTCCGTAAGTAAATTATCCTCAAACAGAGAATTTATCTAATCATTCTCCAATTAGACGCTAACGGAGGGTAAATATTATTTATCTTTCAATTAATCTCGGTCTCATGAGATGGTCTCCTAGCATTGATGACATTACTGCTGGTCAATTCCCAGTCTTCCAACAAACTAATCTGACCCCAGGAGACTTGTGAGTTATCTATCCGTACGGAAATATCTAGAACTGATCCTAAATACTTAATTAGCGTCCACTTGGCTGCAGCCGTTGGCACTGCTAACTGCCCAGGTGCCCCCAGGCTCCAATTCATGTTCGGTCGTCCTCCGCCCAAGGCTCCCGCTCCGGATTTGACCGTCCCTGAGCCCACCGATAGCGTCACCGCGATCTTGGCTAGATTTGCTGATGCTGGCTTCACGTATGCACTCTTAATCGTTTGAATGATGACTCATCTCTGATCTGTTCTCCGTTAGCCCCCCTGAGGTCGTTGCTCTGCTTTCTTCGCACACCATTGCTGCAGCTGTATGTCATCTTCACAAATACTAATTATCAAAAATCTGACATCGCATTGCAGGATGTTGTCGATGTGGTAAGACTAGTAAAACTAGATCCGATACGACTTTATACTAAATTCTTAATCATAGACCATTCCCGGAACGCCCTTCGACTCGTAAGTTTTTGAACGTCTTAAATATATAACGAGACTTAATTTTCTCTTTATTTTAGGACTGTTGGAACTTTGTAAGCTCTCACGTTATTTTTTCCACAGAAATGTCTTAACATAAGCGATAGCGATACTCAAGTTTTCCTCGAGGTCTTGCTCAAGGGTAACTCCTTCCCTGGGTAAGCAGAACCACATCAAGTTCAGCGCCAGAATCTCATTTATTATTTTCTAGTAACGGCTCCCAGCCCGGTGAAGTTTTGTCTCCTCTCCGCGGTGAAATGCGTCTCCAGAGTGACTTCGAGCTCTCGCAAGGTAAAATGTCGTGAATTGCTGCCTTATTCTCTACGATCTCACAGTATATCGATAGATCCCAGGACTGCTTGCCTCTGGCAGGCTATGGTTAGTAAGTACCATTTTTTCTTATTTATTAGATAGCATGATATCTAACAAAACGACTACTAGATGACCAAACCCGCATGCAGACGCAATTCAAGGCTGCCATGGCTAAACTTCAGGTTCTTGGCCAGGATGTGAACAGGATGGTAGACTGCTCAGATGTACGCCTTTCTTTCGACCCATTTTACGATGACTTGAATAATTATTATTTTCGATATTCAGGTTGTTCCAGTCCCAGCAACCTTCAAGGGTCCGATCAAGTTCCCTGCCACATTCTCTCAGAAGGATGTTCAGCAAGCGGTATGGAGACCCTCAGACTTCTATGTGCTTTGTTATTGATATTATTTTGTAGTGCCCCGAGCTGCGCTTCCCGACTCTCCAGACCGTTGCTGGTCCTGCACCAACCATCCCTCCTGTGTACGCATTTCTATTACTCACATTTCGTCTTTTTTCCTCATGCACTATCTTGCAGTCCCGGATCTTAGATTGCAGAATGTGATTTGTTCTGGCAGTTTAGTAATTATTCATCACTGGGTAGAAGTTCATGATCGTTGGTCCCTTTGTCAATGTATACATGCGTTTTTGTATCAAATATATCTATTGTGTTTGCGGTTCATCCCGCTAAAATCAGAGCAGCACTCGGAGTCGGATTTGTGCTGAGACGAGAAATTTAAAATTTCGGGTACGGGGAATCGAACCCCGAGCTGCCGCGATCCGGCTTCCAATGGAAATGAGAGGCGGCAATGTTAGCCGTTACACCATACCCGAGTAATAATAAGACGTCCAAACAATCATTTTGATTGTGTTTCGCGAGAAAGCTGGAGATAGTAGTACTCACTTAAAGTACATGAAGACTAGGCGATAAAATTGAGAAGAACAAATATTTTCTAACAGCACGAAAGTCCCTCTTATCGAACCAGCGGATTCGTGCTCTAAGTCGAGATGAACGCCATTCCCTGGTAGCTTCGTAAGTATTCCAGATCGTGTCAAAATATCGCCATAATCTTATTTTCGGGATAGCTACTGGGGCTACTAGATCCTGAGACTTCCGCAATAGATATAGCTTTCATCTGTAATTCATCTAGAGATCGCACATAGCTTCGATCTCGCCCTGCAATATTGTATTTCTTTTACAGGAATTGTGGTTTGAGAAGGAGTGCACAACCTTCCGAGGGCTGTTGCAAACTGTGCATAATTTGCGTGTTCCTAGATCAAATGTTAGTGTGGAGGGATGCCAGTGACTTGTTGGAATATGGGCGTTAAGAATACGAGCGAGCACAATCTGAAGTCCGCCCGCAGTCGTACTTACATTTTTGTTGCTGCTTATTCATTTTGATATATATCTAAGCATAGAGTATAGATATTTCGTATATAAGTGAAGTACATTCGAGCACAGTGTACACTATCCATCTTTTCACGAACTCACCTAGGGCAATCGTTCACATCGCTTATTTTAACAGCCATATTAAAGGATAATTATATATAAGGCTTTTTAAATATACAGTAGATATGCAGATAGAAAGACGAAACTACCCAAAGAGATTACATTGATGAATGCTCAAAAGATCAGCATACACATCGGAAAGTACAGATTTTCAGGTGACCTGAAAATTTGAGGGCGAGTGACTTAAACTATGATTTTATAGTTTCAGTTACTCGCCATCAAAGTTTCAGCAGACCTAAAAATATGTACTTTCCGATGTGATAGTCATCGCTTGTTTAATGTTGAAATCAGCCACGGAAATTTCCGACAGAGCACGGGAGATCGCTGCCAATATTTGGCTAGCACCATGTTTAACAAATAAATTTATAAATAGACACGACCAGCCGTTGATTAAATTGGAATCCTACAAACCTACATATATACAAGATAAAGATGAGACCCTAAGAGTGAAATAACGTTTCTACATATAATGTACCTCGTTGACTTCATCCCACCAGCTCTTGAACAAATTCACTCTTGCCCAATAGCCTCCTTGACCATCTTTCATAAGCATAATAAAAGGTTTCATCATCATCCTCATCGGAAGCATGCTGCAGGGAACCGTTAAAACAACTTTCCCATTCCCCTTCTCTCTGGAACGTAATGCAGATGAAAAATCGAGCTCGTTATATCCAAAAGTCGTCCATGGGCTGACATTCGGGAGATTATCTAGTTGATAGGGACCGGCGAGGGAAAGGCGACTCGATCGGTTTTTCTCCCAGAACTCTAATGAGGTGCGAACTGCTGAAGGCTGCTTATTCCTGATACAGCAAAGACGGATTGCCAAAGCAACTCGGTAGAAGGGAATTGTTTTGAGTTCGCCTATGGACGTAAAATGTGCTCGGAGATTGTAGAAACCGTTGAAAATGAAATTTGTTCCAGCTTCCGGTTGCATAAGCGCTTGTCGGTAGTTGAAGTTGTAGATCAGATCGAAGGGAGTGGAAGAATCGGCCGGCACATGAGCATAAGAACGCTATGTGGAACAATTAACGCAATATCACGTCTCAAATAATTTTACTCACTCGTAACAGCCATGCCGTGATAACGTCATTCTTCGTCAAGGTCAATCCTGCGCCTTCCTTCAATTCTCCAAGCTTTGCAGCTTGATCTAGCTGTATCTGACTAGTGCTTTGTAGGTCGAGCACGAAGGACGCCGGGAGATGAATATATTTCTCCTTATTTGGTTCGTCGATTCCTAGCTTCGGCGCAAGGACTTTGTATATCACTTTACCAACAAAGGATACGTAGGAGAGAGCCCCAGTAGCAAAATTTTCAGCTGGATGAATAAATGGTGCATTGGTTGAAACTGAAGGGGGAAACTCATCTCGGCCATGCACCATAGTAGACAAGGGAACGGGCGGTGGGAGTGTAATTCGGGCAATTGGCTTTCCTGAAATCAAATTGCAATAAGCTTGGATAATGTCAAACATGCTTCTCCCATCGGCAAAATGATGAGGAACGCGGAAGGCAAGAAGGGTAGCATCGTTTAAGCCAGTCACACGCAAAGTGAAAAGCTGTTCGACGATATTGAAGAATGGGATGGTGTCGTAATGGAATAGGTCATCGACGTCTGGGTTGAGGGTGATGTATGTAGGTTTGTCAGAGGAGGTGTCTCTAAGATTAGGGAGATGGAGATCATGTAAGGAGCAGGATAGTTGTCGGAAACCAAAATCAACAGCATTGCCAGTAGTGAAAGAATATGGCTGCGTTGTCGTTACTAGCTTTCCTCCAAGGACAGGCCATAGAGAGACTAGCTCTCTATGTTTGGTTTCGAGGATAGCGACATCTAGAACTCCAGAGACGACGAGACCACAGTAGGTCCCTGCGTCCTGAGTCATATTATTGCTGGTAAGAACTGAATACTGCTCTGGAAATGGTTGGTGGGCCATGATTTCAGTAGATTTGAGTGGACGACTGGACTTCAGATTGTGAATATTGAAGCTGAATAAATACTGGCCATGATATCGCAGCGATGGATCACGGCGCCCTGGAAACATAATATACTTCCGGAGAAATCAGAGCTGTATCTAAATCGTCAATACAAAGGATGGAGGGCTTCAATATACTCGCCACCAAAAATTTCACCGCCTCCGCAATTGCCTATAGTAGATTCTTTGACAGAAGTAATAATCATGGGATCCCGCTATGATCATATGTCTATAAAGATCTTGACATTACTGAGATAGTCCTGCTGTTCATGCTAATCCTATACATCAGTAAGTGCTTTTCTAACTAAGTAATCGCATATAAATTTCAAGTCGAGGTCGAAATTCTTACCTTTTTGTGA
This sequence comes from Crucibulum parvulum, assembly GCA_036937015.1. Classification (NCBI taxonomy): domain Eukaryota; kingdom Fungi; phylum Basidiomycota; class Agaricomycetes; order Agaricales; family Nidulariaceae; genus Crucibulum; species Crucibulum parvulum. The sequence goes on along the minus strand of JASFCX010000432.1, from coordinate 5,464 downwards.
GGTTTTACATTTAAAGAATTGAAGGCTGAAACAGCCTGAAGTTCTTCTGCGGAACAATAGATTGTGAATCCTAAGACTGCCATGCCAGCGCCCTGATGCGTTATCATCGCATATTCAGTGGAAGATAGACCGTAACGCTCTATGTCAAGATTTCGATTGACCTTTATATATGGATTCATAACTAATTAGGGATTGCACGGTAGAAAAGTGCAAGGATATATAATTACTATTTCCCTGGAGATGTTTGCGTCGGGTATCATGTTGATAGGTAGGTACATCTAGTACATTCTAACAGCGTAGTTTAAACCACCAATGCTTCCGTTCATCTGCTATCATCCTATCTAAGCCATCGGAAAAGAAGTGGATCGCCTGTGCATGTGTGAGATAGACAGCTGCTCAAGATGATCCACAAATACCTCTACACATCAATGTTGAACAATCATACAGGAACCGTGCTATGAATCAGTTTATGTATATACATGCTATCGTGGCAAAGTATAGTTCATCTTTAAAGGCATCCATTCCGGAAGAGTACGCATGAGTTCTACATTTAAATTCAGTAAACGTAACTTGATTCAAATAGAACTATCTCAACTTACGCTCGTAGGGATGGCTACGGTATCTAAATAAATTACATGTCAAAACATCAGGTATCGAGACTAGAGCTGAAATGCATACACCTACCTGAAACACGGGATCGAATGTCGTCGGGATGCATGCCGGTGCTGGTCGAATAACTATTTATAGGCTTGTAATGATGAAAGCCACTCCGCACATGTGAAGCGGTGATGGAATCTATCATGTCATGTCATCGGATAAAATGTGCTTGCATACTTGCGGGACTCACAATACACGGTAAGATATAAAGCTATATGCTTTCGGCCACATCACGGCGGTGAATTATTACGGTCGAGTTACTTATTCGGGTATGTTATTAGTGTGGGCGATAATCGAACATTTTTTCAAATCTTAATTGAAGGAGAGTCGACACATGTGATGGTATTGCAAGACTATTGAAGTAGATTTCAGCGGAGTCTTCATTACGTGAATCTATATACTTTAGGATTTCATCTCGAACGAAAGCTTTTGCTGAAGTAGTGATTTTACTATCATAAATCTTCATCAAGAATTCAGTGATTGTCTGAAAGTACGGATGTGGGATACATACAAAGGGGGCCTGTCTAATGCGCCATTTAAATTCGCTAGTCTTATCAATTTGATTGAATGTCTCCTGTAAGAAGAAAATATGAGAAAGCATTAAGCCTATCACTTTTCGATGTACTATGGAAGATCAAACTGGTATGAAGGCCTGCATTCTGACGATATCCAGTTGGGAACTAGCGACAATGATGTTCGTCGCTTATCGGACTCGGAGTTCGGCAAGAGATAGAATTTGTCACTATTTGTTTCTAACGCTTCCAGACTCCTAGTCACGCTCTCAGTCCTATCCCTATCTCTTACTCTTCTGGTTTATGCGGTATGCCTCCCAATCACTCTTACCTACCGACTGTGGAAGCAGGAACTCTAAAATAACAAATTAAAAGCCTCAGCCGGGTAAAATACGCAGTAGATCACACAGCCATCGATCAATTATCAGATAGCATCGTAAATGCCAACTAATAAGTACTTGGTACATTAATACAAAGTCGAGCTCCCTCTCGATCCACAGAACATGTAAAGACAGGAGATGCCTTTGATCAGAGAGCTGTTTTAGCTAGACGAAGAATACGACCAACAGCTACGGTAGCAAGTAACGGAATAAAATAAAGTAAGGCTACAAAGATAATCAGTAAGAGAGAAATGAAATATATAAGTATGTTGTAACTCACCTCAGTCAGAATAGGATTTGACTGAGGTGTTTCTACGCTATCTAGAGATCTTTTATACTACAAGAAATAATAAAAGGAGTATGTACTAGAAGTAGAACTAAACATACTAATCAACTGTTTCTACGTTACAGAGTCCGAGTAATAAATGTATTGCTATTTTGTCTAAATAGTAAGTGGGTCGAATATAAGGAGTACCGAGTGGTGTTTTAAGGGCGGGCGATGCGTGAGACGGTTTGTAATTCTAACAGCAAGAGAAAAGCTGGTAATCGAATAGTAAGCCCGTGTCAGTGGTAATAATTAGCCCTTACATCGACTTGTTTTCAAGTTCACGGAATTTGTTGACCAGTGGGTTGTATCCGTAGTATATATTCCATAATGATACAACTATTGCAATATCTATAGAAAAACTAAGGATAAAGCACGGCAAATGAGCTCAATATGAATGATTGGCAGTCGGAAGATCCGGGAAATTTGAAATTCGAAAATCCTGAAGCAACTGGGCAAGTTTGTAAGAAATCAAAGATCCACGAATTTGGATGAAAATTGTAATCGCCGCGACATTCATTGTATCACACTTGATCCTTGGACTTCAGATGAAGATGGGACAGGTAATTCATGATTGGTCATATTCAGAGAGTCGTAAGAAGACATTCGTCATGCTTACATGTTAAGGGATGGCCACCCCACTGCCATCTCATTGAAATGCAGTCCTCACTTCGACGCTATGTAATCTAATCAAATGTTGTGTTCAAATCTTTGGAACATCAATGACTCTTCAAGAGTTTAACATATTTATTGAATTTTTACTTTGTCTTTTTCAAAACTCGGAATTGAACCAACACTGATTGTGATTCTTTAATGTAATATCAGCTTAGGTCGAGGCTAGAGAATGGAACAGCGTAATAACCACATCGTTACCCTTGTCAGTGGCAAGTCCTACACCCCATGCGGGTAGTAATGGGCCTATGCACATGAACGGGTTTAATCCAATATACATAAGGAGCTGTTTTGACGGCTGCAATCCTACTTTCTTCTTTAGAGGATAGATGAACATTCTTAGCCACAGAATGCATATAGTGTCCATCCAGAAAAGGCTCCAATGAACCAAGAGATACTCTTAAGCGTCTCGAACCAGATGATTTGGGTGCCTTACGAGTAAATATACTGTTGAGATGCAAGGTACCTGGGCATGGTTTGCATCTCTTCCAATTGCAAGATCATAGCTACACCAGGTCCATAAAGCGAACTCTTCCAAGCGTAAACAGAATGATTAATAACCAAATGGCATACATTGAGAGAGAGTCGAGTTCCTTTTCAACTCCGGAAAGGTGGACTCTCAAACGAGGACTTTTGGTGGAAGTTCCAGCAGAGAAAAGCACAAGGGTATGAGAATTCGAGCGAAAGAATTTGTTTGCAAGATAAATTCTACCCTTTTTCGCTTCGGACGGATGCTGTTCTTCTTCCAGGCGATAGAGTCCCCGTAAAAACGTGATACCCTCATTGTAAAAACAGACCACCATCATATCCTAACCTCGAGCTAAGGAGACATTCGAAGCCTTGAAGGGCGTGTGTGGGCATCTAACCGTCAAGTTGCTCCCGGGTTCAGAGGAATTAGCTTGCGATCGACTGCATGACTAGCTAATTTTCCATATCGGCCTGGTTGAACTTCCGTTTAACAGTCAATGTTGTGTCGTGATTTGGGACGGCATACCTATAGACTAGTACATATGGCTTCATGGGTCTCTCCTTTGGGAATACTCCCGTATAATATTCCCTTGAAATCGCTGGCTACACGCTTTATAGTCAATCGTCAGACCCGGTTATCGTTGACCACTTATCAGATAAGAACTCCATTCGAATCGTTGAGCGTGAGGAGGAATAGGAATTTCTGGGGCCTTTGTAGTAATGAGCGAGTGTATGCAAAGCAAATGGTAGAATAAGCTGCGTGGTGTGGTGGTAGAACAGCAGTTAAGAATGACCCCACTCTAGTATTTATCAAATTTTGACTCCTGTATCGATGGCCTTTATAATCCGATGCACCTGTGAAGATAATCTAGGGCATTATGTTCTTGATTCAGCACCATAACACGAAAGTGAGGTCATCTGGGAGAACTGTGAGTTCGAGAAAAAAAAAGTGGAGAGTGTTGGTGTACGCTTTGCCAGAGGTTGTGAATGGTAGGTTAAAGGGTATGGGGAGAGTTGACGATATTACATATAGGACGCGGGTGTTGATAATCTTATGGAAAGACGTGTAGAGTATACTCTATGTGCATGCTACATATAGTAGAACAGCTTGCTGGATCAGTTGCACTGGTTACTAAGCGTTGGTATTGGATGTTCGAAAGTCACATAGGAAGGCCTGCCGTGTTCTGTCTTCAAATTCAGATCGTAAGCTGACCAAATTTGAACAGTAGTTGGTAGAATGGCAATTATTCCCATATGTAGTTCAAGTCAGCAGGTGATTGTAAAGACGAAAGCCAAATCCTGTCATCGACGTGCGGCTTTTTGAAATGGGAACTGACCGCTATATCGGTCCGGACGTCCGCCATTAATCGTCTAGGTTTGCTGCCAAAACGCATTTCCAAATGAAATTCATGTCCTCGCAATTCCACTAGTCATGAGATGACGCGGCGGCCCCTTGGCATATCTGACCTCGATGTTTCAAATTCACTTGACGCAGGAGACGCGCAATGAAATAAGTATCTCGAGCACCACATCCACAGGACTGTGGTTTTATGGACTATCTACTGTGTTCCTCCGAACATTTTAGATTACTGGTGTATGTAAAGTGCCCAAGCCAAAGGAATGTACTTAATGTGTTATGCTACAATCTAGGAAGCTACCTCTGATGAACAAAAGACACAATATGCTAGCCCCTGGTGTGCGACAAGTGCCAATGTCGGCAGCTTCGCAATGAGGCCTTATTATCCTCTAGATACCAACCTGACATCTTTCCATATTTTACCTCACATGATCTCTGATTCTATGTGGCGAATGGGGAATCCGGTGAACGTTGAATCAAGAGCACAACACACTTCTAAAGTTAATAAACAATAAGTAGTGATCAGTCAGCCGAAGGGTTATCGATACGATGGCGAAGGCAGGAACATTTCCGTTGCCAAAGTACGGCAGCTAGAGTAGTTGGAGAATAAGAAGGCTTGAACAGCAGGAAGACGCCAACTACTCACCATGACAATACAAATATCAAGCTACATGAAAGGAATTGACCATAATTCCCGATATAAACAAGGATACCTGTATTTGACGTTTTGTTTTCTCATTCTTCATTAATGGAGAAGCTTCAGCAGAGCGAATTTCTAGATAGAAGCGTGCATTTAAATAACTGCTGTGGAAGATGTTTATTCTATTTCATCCACTCACCACGTCGTTTCTGAATCTGAACTGTTGTTATAATAGATGCAGTGAATTAAATCAACTTTGTTTGACGCATGAATGGTTGCGAACCTCGGTGCCGTACATATCACGACCTAGTCGATTCATTGCGGTGGTACTCATAAGAAGTAGGCAGCCAATTCATTAGCCCGACATGGACTAACAAATTAGCCTAACGAGATGAACGGAAAATAATCAGCGTCGAGTAGGAATTGTACGGCATGAAATATGGACGAACAGAG
>JASFCX010000431.1:0-11856 GCA_036937015.1 Crucibulum parvulum | reverse complement strand
CGATGCCGTATGCAATTGAGAGTACAATGCCACCAACTGTGCTATTTACAGGTACACAATGAGAAAGTGAGATTGATGTCGAAGGCGGTGAGTGGTAGGTGAGTAAATTACATACTGTCTCGTCAGTTCTTGGATGGATTCCTGGGTATCGCCGAGATGTGGTAACAACCTCCTCACGAATTCCATTGAACGAGGTTTGTGGATGCTTCCATCGGAGGCGGGGAAGTGCTTCTGGAATAACTTGCGCCTTTCCTTCCATGCTTCGCCATAAGGCATTGCTGAGATTAACCAGCGCCAGCCAAGTCTACGAAAGCATTCCGTAAGTTGAGAAGAGTGTATGAGAATGGAGAATCAAAAGACGTACAATTCTGAAGTCATGGTAAATTGAGGTCTAAATATTCGTCAGCCTTGTTGAATGTCTTTGATGCCTGTTTGAACTTACCGACTAGAATATGAAGAAGACTTTTTGTTGAACAGATCGTTTGCTATGGTAGCAGAATTAATGATAACGATGTCCTTTCCAGCTGCGTGGAGATGGAGAATATGCGAATCTGTATGAACTATATTGAGTCGAGAACAACGAGTAGTGGAAGCTGCATACCGTATTCCTTTCCCCACCGAGCATACGTTTCCCACTCATAACTCGTTGGTAGATCGAGGAGGTTTCCAATGATTGGTCGTTTCTTGGGACCCGGGGGCAGAGGGAGAAGCGAGGATTTGCGCCTGCTAAGTGAGATAAGTAAAAGAATGATGAAGCCAAGGATTCCAGTCGTGAGATAGAGTGCAAGCATTTTGCTGAAGGACTTGGGGGTTTTAGTAGTCGTCACGAAGTTTATACCGACCAGCGCCGACGCACTTGATCGTTTTAGTATCATACCATGATTCACACGTACTGTATGTACATTTCAGGGTAGCGACCCTTCCTCAGAATTCCACATTGATAGCCATCCAGCAAACCTTCTACGTGTGAGAGTGCAACCCACAGGAGATTTATAGACGTGACATTTGGGGGACAAATAGGATGACACTGGCAATCACAACTTCCGTGGTCGTGTTACATTCTAGATCCCTCTTTTGAAGACTTGGAAAGAGACGTCGTGGACGATAGACAGTGGGCGCTGTGCGAAGGAGCAACTTGGAAGTTGGAGAAGAGGAGGAAAAATCTATTCATAGCCTACTTCCTGATTGGGATCGAAGTTTGAAAGCCGGAGCGGCTAGCCGGGCGTTTGCATCCGAGTTTGACCGTATCGTGTTCACTGTTCATCGTTCGCTGCGACAGTTGGTGCTCTGGCTTGCTCCTCCAGCTTTGCCCAATTCCCGTCCCAACACAGTGTACTTCAACGCTACATATTATAATCACTGGCTCTCTTCGTTCAACTTCCTTTACTGCCCAGCTTTTCATTGGGTAACGATGCAGCCATTACATAGCTGGGAGGATTAGCAAGTATATAATTCATGAAGAGACTCGCTAACGAAGTACGTACTTATTCTTGTGTCTCAGACCAAGCTGCTCACTTCTAGGCGCCATTCAGGCCCTCGCTCCTACGAACGCCCTGTTCACATTCGTGTTCCACCCGCACCTGGCCATCCTCGGTTCATTTGCCCTCGCAGACGCTCAAACCCATCTCAACCTTCAAGCATTCACTCCTTGAGAGTCGCTCCAGGAACGCTCGACCCCACGTACTGCAACCCCCCGCATCCCGCTCCACATTCCCCACTCATCCCTGTCCGCGTTGCTAGTCCCCGTCGCGCCCGTTCAAATTGTCGGGGTCCGTTAACCAGCGAGTACAGCAGCATCCGTTCCTTCGTGCATATATGTTGGCTCCCGCCCATCCCTTCATATTTCCCAGCTGCCAGCTCGTTGCCCCGGAGCTGCACTCATCAGCTTCGTTGCCCGACGCTCGCAGCATACAGCTCACACCATCATCCTCCACGCATGACCAGAATCCTTCCGTCTTCTCGCTTGTAGACCTCTTGTCCCATCCGTCTAGTACCCATCCTGCGTTGCCTCATCCCACCACCATTCCCCGTTACCTTTCTCCCACCATCACACGCCACCCATACGCATCCCCGTCTTCTCCATTCGCCATCTTCCCCTGTCCCATTTGCCCCGCCAAACCTGCTGTATCTTTCCGTGCACGTACTGGCATCCTTTATACCAAGCTCGTCAGTGGGGGCCTAAAGCAAATCACAGCCACAGATGAACGCATATTAGATGGATACCAGAGTTGAAGAAGGTTCTGTGTGATTCTGCGCACAACCGGGGTGTGTATGCGTTTATTCTGAACGTCTACAGCATTGACCACCATTTCTCCCTCGCTGTCTCCTCGTATTCATCCGACGCACTCAACTAGCGTCTTCGTCGATCCTATGCGCCGTTGTCTATGTCGACCCGCAGCTGGTCGCTTGCCTCCAACACGCTGAGAGCCCCGGCGCAGTCAACAACATCGAGCTATGTGTGCCTAATAGCCCATATGCAGACCACGCCTAGATGGTGATGCATCTAACGAGAAATGCTCGTCGCAGCCTGCAGAAGGTTGGGATATTGGTTAACACATCGAGGAGCGATGTTTCTCAGGGGGAAGAGGCTACGTTCGAGGAAGGTAGAAGGATGCTCTCCAGTAGGGTAGAGGCTGTGTCTCAATGACTGAAGGATGGTGTGCTGCAGCAGGAAGGAAGTATCTGTCTTGCGACTTACGCGTCCTGCCTGAGCTGAGTTTCGGTGGTTAGATATCTTGAGGGAGGAATAATATCGATCAGAAGTAAGTGTCGTTTGCGGTGGAAGGACCAAGGAGTGTTTGTTAGGGTGGTCAACGAACGGGTGGGACACCTGCGCTTCTTACTCACCTCAACACGTCTCTCGAACCAGTGCAACCAGTCCTCCTTCGCTACGACCAATTCCTTAACCATCACTCGTGCCGGTAGCTCCAGCATCGTTCATACGAACCCGCCTGTGATTGGCACGTAGTCGGGGCCAGCTTACACCCCATGGTAGCCGAAGATGTGCTTGTACGCCGAGGACGAATTGAGTCCAGCTTCTCCAGCACTTTTGATGCATGAAATCCCCTTTAACGCTAATATATTGGTGCAGGAGACGTCTTGATGACTATTTGGGTGTAAATACGACTACGTTTGAATAACTATGAGACCGCTTCGCAAACACTGTTCCATGCCTCAGTGTAATACTTTTGGGTTCTTTAGAGAAGGATTATGTGCATTAGTATGTTTCTACAGACATCAGCTGTGCTCTGCAAGTTTTTATGTCAACAACTATGGATAGTAAGGATGGAGGTTGTCCAAACGACATGACCTGTAAGATATGGCATTTTTGGCAGGACTTTGTCACTATTAGAGTGACCTGCATCCGCAAAAAATACTTTGCTTTTGTTTAATATGTTAAAATATGTGATGGCATTGGCTGGCCATGACGAGCTTGTGAGGCAAACAGATGATTACATATGTAAAAGTACTCCGCTTAAGTACTCGTAGATACCTTAAATAGAGTATCTACTTCACAAATGATACAGTGCTGCATACATATGAGTACAGAAATAAATGGTAGTTCGAAATGATGAAATAAAATATACTACAGCTACCTCAGTAACAGTAAGTACTCAATTGTGAATGTTGATATTCCAACACAATAATCCACTGATTTTCATGAAAGACAGTTGCTTGATTGCTCTACATGGGATTTTGGCCTGCTTTGGGCGCTTGGAGCTGTTGTGGCAAGCAAAGAAAACCACTTTTTTTGTGGTGCGGGAGATGCACTCTATTATTTGCATTCTACAGCCACTCATATAGTAATAATTTCTTGGAATATCTATGTACTGCCCAGCACCATCATTCTCAATGACTTCATATTATGATCTTCATTTGCCTCTAACTCAAATTTCCTATGACACATTCAATATTTAATAGTAGGAGCTGAACATATTTACTTTCATTGACCAGAACAATAGGGGATTACAAAAATGCGTATTAGTAGCGGATTGAGTAGCGGATTGGACTCGCATTTGAGCGTGAGTCCATCACATCATGTACACCAATCCGCATTTTCAACTTTGACACTTCAGTGAACTGGCAGCAGATTGGATGCTGACATAAGCAACTGAGTTTGAAATGGACTTGAACACATTCAAACCTACTAGTATTTTTGGACCCGTGGCCAAGGCCACTGGTTCCTGGTATGCAATGGTTAATCCTAATTTCTGATATACAATGGCTAATCCTAATTTCTGATATGCAATGGCTAATCCTCATTTCTGATATGCAATGGTTAATCCTCATTTCTGATATGCAATGGTTAATCCTCATTTCTGATATGCAATGGTTAATCCTCATTTCTGATATGCAATGGTTAATCCTCATTTCTGATATGCAATGGTTAATCCTCATTTCTGATATGCAATGGTTAATCCTCATTTCTGATATGCAATGGTTAATCCTAATTTCTGATATGCAATGGTTAATCCTAATTTCTGATATTCAATGGTTAATCCTAATTTTGACATTCAATAGCTAATCTAAATTTCTAGTATGCAATAGTTAATACTAATTTCAATACTCCAACTTATATCATAATACTATTACATATATCTACTATCCTATATATCACAATAAATTAATCAAATCTATCTTGGAAATCATAAATCATTTCAATATATATATCAAGTATGAAAATAACATTACATACTTTATGTTACATCTGTAAGAATTTCTTTATACACAATATTTAGTGTATGCATGTCCTCTTGAGCTGCTGGGAAAAGTACTTTGATCCTACTGCCTGATGTGCATTGAGATAATGCAACATATAACTGCCCATGTGAAAAAACTGCTGTTTGAAGATCTAATCCAACATGCTTTACTGATTGCCCCTGTGATTTGTTTACTGTCATTGCAAATGCCAACCTCACAGGAAATTGTCAATGTCAAATCTTTATTGGTAATGCTTCATTTGAAGGCTCCAAAACTAATCTTGGAATCAATGCAATGCTTCCAGAAAACTTTGCATCACCACTAACTATCCTGCACTCTAACTCTCTTGATTTGATACTGACCAAGATTAGCCTAGTGCCATTGCAGAGTCCTTTTGAAGCATCTAAGTTTCTTAATAACATCAATGAACATCCAAATTTTCAGCTAGCTTTGCAAGAGGAAGTCCAGATACTGTAATTGAATTAAGGAACTCCACAGGATATGGATTAGCATTATGCCCTTCATTTTCCATATTCACAGAGTCAGCACTTTGCAGAATTTTCTCCTGTTCTGGAAAGTGGTCTAAAATATCACTATTGAGACTATCCACATCATCATTGCGACATGATAGGATAGTCCTATCCAAAAAGTATTGATCTGTATGATTTCCATTGTTGAGATCTGGATATGTTGCATTTATTAGATCCTCAACTGCATTACCACACTTCATAATATCTGGAAGAGTGATTTTGCCATCATTGTCTATTTCTGAGCCAGCACCAACTTGAAGTAGCCACTGAGCAAACTGATCACTTTCAGGAGTTCTATCAAGATGCATATTCTGCTGTAATTTATGTAATACCATATGTCTCCAGAGATGTGATCTCCTAATTGAAGCTGCTACAATTTGTTGCCTAGATCCCTTAACTATAACAGGAAGAGTTTGTCTGAAATCACCACCAAATAGTACAGTAATTCCTCCAAATGACTTATTAACATGGAGAAGGTCCTTTAAAGTGCAATTTAATGCATCTACAGCATGTTTGTGTTGCATTGGAACTTCATCCCAGATAATTATACCTGTTTGTTGGAGCACTGCATGCAAATCAGTGTTTTGCTTGATATTGCAAAAAGAGTTATCAAAGATCTGGATTGGAATTTTAAACTGAGAGTGAGCAGTATGACCTCCATCAAGTAATAATGAGGCAATCCCTGAAGATGCTACACAGAGTGCCACTTTACTTTGAGATTGAACTGCTGCAGCAATGGTATTGCAGACAAATGTCTTGCCTCCACCTCCAGCACTATGAATGAATATGCTTTTTCCTGTATTGTTATTAACAGAATTCATTACATCTTTGTAAACAGTTCTCTGCTCTTGGTTGAATAGCTCTAGTTGCTGAGCCACCATTTGAGCTAGCTGTGCACAATCATAATCTTTCTGTTCCCATAACAGAAAATTTCCATCAACTTCCTCCCAAGCTCTTTCTGGGATAGGCATAGGTGGAAAGTTTCTCAAATTCTTTCCAGATTGAAGTAAGACTCTGTTGATTAAAAATAATCCATAATCATAAGCCATATCTTCTGTTATTTCTTCTTGAGGAAGCTTAATTTGAAGAGCCCTTTGCAGATCATCACATATTTTTTCTTTAAAACCATTCCAAAGATCAAGAGGAGAAGTAGGATGGCAGTGCAATAAAATTGTTGCAAATAAAGAGCAAAGTGTTGAGGCAGTATGAATTTCTCCAGATTCTTGTAAACATTGTTTCCACTCATTATCATCTTCCAAGAGTCCATGTGCTAAGCAGGCTTCTTTAAATGTATCATAAACTGTCCCTTCATAGGTTTGTAAATTCTCATATGATTGAGGTCCTTTGATTCACTTATTATTTATAAATATTATGTATATTTAAAATGAACTTACCTTTAACTACAGTTAAGAGAGTTCTCAAATAGAACCTTTCACCTTGAGAAGGAGTTGCAAATAGCATTCTCCCAATTGCTGGAGGCACTCTTTCTCTTGGCTTCCATTTCTTATCACTTTTAACATAAACCCAGGAGTGTGGAAAATCCTGATACAGTGTATTTTGTGCTTCTGGATATGTCTGGTTTGCAGTAAAGAATGCTTCCAAAGCAGATCTTTGGCCATCTGCTCTATTTATAATTTCATCCAATGGATCATCAGGATTGAAGTATATTTGCTGTTCATTAGGCATATGGACAGGAAGCCAATATACAGTAGGATTTTCTGCATGCATATTGAATTCAAATAAATGCCATCAGGCCTCTACAGCAGATACATAGCATGCATCCAGATATTCTTTTATTTCATTTCTTGGAGTTTGTTGAGAAAGTTCAATAGTGGTTCTATCATGGCCTTTATATATATATTTATGTATATATTTTATTGCCTTGATTGATGCACAGATTTCCACATTTATATGACAGTTATACTTTGCTGAAAGATAAGAATTGTATGGAATAACATCTTTGTTGGTGTATGTATATCCACTCTTAGTGAAGCTTCTGCCATTATTTGGACATGCATAATCAGGATAGCCATTATCACCAAAATGAGTAGTTTCATGGAATTCCCTTGGATAATGTTTACTACATTGACCATTGACCATACATTTGGCACCACATGGGCCATGAACCATACATGTCTTTACAGCTTCATAGAGCAGAGGTTGGGTTACAGGTTCAGGAAGTTGAGCAGAAGTAACTGAATCAACATCAAATGGATCATGTATTTTGCTTTTTTGATTTAAAAATATCAATAGATGCATATGTGGTAAACCATGCTTCTGAAATTCAATTGTATGAACAGATCCAACTACTTTTCCAAAGATTCCTTTTTTCTTTATCTCATCAAGTACAGACTGCTTTTTTTCTTCAAATACACGTGCAATTAAATCAGCCCAATCAGAAGCAACTTGTTTCCCCAGTAGATTTGCTTTTATTTCTGGCCAATTTGGATTTGCAGTCATTGTCAAAAATATATCTGGCTTTCTAAAATAGCAACAAATTGCCATAGAATCTTGAAAGAGTTGATACATATGTTGTGGGCTGCCAATATGAGTAGATGGTAGGATAATTTTATTTCCAGTTCTTGTCATATCAACATTATCCAAGCCACCTGCTATATCCTGTAAATTATGATAGTCCACAGCTCTTATATTTATCTGATTAAGATGAATCCAATTTAATTTGCTTTGTTCTGTAGAAGCTTATCCATCAACAATATATTCTTGAAATAAATTGCCAGATCTAAAAATCAGAGGATCTTCTCCTGTTCTGGAATGAAGATGGTATGCATAGTAGCACTGTTCACTAATATTTTCACAATGTCTATTTCCAGTAGGTCCAAGGTGTGCAGGTAGTTTAAGGCTATATCCATCTTCTCCATGTGGAAAAAGCAGTGGATATTGAAGTGTTGAATAACTTGGATGTAGGTGACTAATTCTTTTGAAGCCTCCTCCAGTATTTTGAAGAACAATATCTCTATCATTTGATAGCTCTTCAGAACCATCTCCTGGAACCATAACAGCAATTTCATTTACAGTTGGCAAGTTATACCTTTGTTGATCCTCTGCTTGATTAACATGAAGTCTCACTTGTACAGTTGGATATTGCTCAGGAGCAGCTTGTTCCATGATTAGAAATGCTTGCTTATAAAGTGCTATATAAGGGTGGGTATTATGAAGTATAGATTGTAATTTTGTCATAATAGTAGGTTGGTGCTGTAAATTTGGATTATTTCTTCCATGAATTTCAGTTTGTTTAGCAGATTCATGAGCATAGATTTGAGCAAATTTAGGCTCTACACCTGGTTGTGCTTGTAAAAATCCTGAAAGATGATGCAAAGCACCTTTAATCTTAAATGTATATAGTCCATTTCCAAAATGCTCAATTTTATTTACACCTAGAGAAGTAAATGCAAAAGCCTTATTATACTACTGTATATTTTCTCTAAAGGTTTTTGAAATTGGATTAATGCCCACTAAAAGAGCCATTAGATCTGCAGGAGGAGCTGGAAAGGCAGGAAGATCAATTTGACCTTGAAGACAACAGGAACCAAATTAAATATTTGTAAGATTTGATGCAGTCAGCTTCTCTGAATCAAAATGAAGTGCTCTGCAATGTTGACAGGGAACAGTCATAGGGCCTAAAGAATGACATCCAGGAGGATCTTTATATGGCTTACGTGCAGTAGGATAGTTTTGTTGTCTATGAAGATTTTGATGTAGCTGCTGTTCAGCTTCCTGTCAAATCATATAAAGCCAAATTTGTTCTTCATAAATAGTAGCTTCAAGTGCCCATGCTCTCCATGCCTCATTTGCCTCATATTGGTTTCTTTGAAATTTATATGCTTCATACTGCTCTGATATTCATTATATTGCTCTTGATTCAGTAAATGTTGCATAAGAGCCTGCCTTTGATGTTGTTGAGCTTCTTGAAGGGCATCAGCTCTTCTCTGATGTTCTACCTCATTTTCCTCTAATTCTCTTCTCATTTCTTGCAGCTGAAGCTCTTCTTGGTCTTGTATTTGCTGAAGTAGTTCAGCTGCCTGCTCTGCCTCTATCCTAAGCTGATTCTGTGCAGTTAATTGAGCAGCTTTCTCTGCAGCCATTCTTCCTGCCTCAGCAAACAATTGTCTTTGTAATACTGCATTTCTCTGATTTAATTCTTGTTGAAGATAGAATGTTTCAGCAGCATCTATTTGTTCCTGTGCAGCAAGTCTTTGAGCCTCAATATCCAGTTGTCTTTGTAAATCTGCATTGCTCTTATTTAAGTTGTTTTGAAAATGAAGCCTTTCAGCAGCTGCTACTGCATTTCTTCTCTGTGATTCCTGCTGGTTATGTAATCTTTGAGCAGCTTCTGCTGCCTTTCTCTGAATGAATTCATGATGAATATGCAATCTTTGAGCTGCTTCTGCTTCATCTCTCCTCTGTAATTCTTGTTGAATATGTAATCTTTGCAATTCAGTTTGTAGTTTGGCCTGATGTGCAACATCTTGTTCTTGCTGAAGATGTTGAAATAAATTGTTCTGATGATCCTGTTGTCTTTGACAGCTCCATCACAATAATTTGTTCCTGTTCATGGCAAGCAATATCTCCTCTATTTAATCCATCTATAGCAGGATTTGCTTGTCTTCCTACTCCTGATATACCATGTAAAGGGTAATTTCTTCTCTCTCTTTGTGCCCACTCAGGAAGATCTGGAGGTCTCTGAGGAACTGGATTTCTTAATGGAGAATTCAAATCTGCAGGAATTTGCACAGTAGGAATATCATTTGGATTTCTTATAAAGGAATTATTTCTTATGGCAGGTTCAGCCCTCTGAGGTAGCTTCTGCTTAGGAAGATCCAAAAGTCTCTGAGGAACTGGATTTCTCAGTGGAGCATCCCAGCCTGGAGGAAATTGCACAGTAGGAATATCATTTGGGTTTATTCTTGGTATCACAAATAAATCATTTCTCATAGCAGGCAGAGCTCTTTGAGATAGAGGCAATTGAGGGCCTTCATCAATAGCATCTAAATCTAAATCTACAGTTTGTTGCCTCATATTTTGTCTTAATAATGGAGCTTGAAGTTGATTTAAACCTAAACCCAGAATATGAGGTAGAAAATTAGGTTGAGGTGGGGGAGGTGTAGTAGAAGGAGTGTTATTATGGCTTTTACTTCTCTGGTCATCAGGATCTGTCATCTGTAATTGATTTAATTGACTTTGTTCATGGGCACTTTGCCTATTTCTTTCAGGTATAGATGGTTGACTCCTATATATATGTTATTGAGGTGGGAAAGGTAATAATAACTTAAAATACTTACATGATAGAACAATATTAAAGATTTGTACTCAATATATAATCACACAGAGATTATCTGAAGGAAAATAGGATCTGAATTTACTTTAGGAGTGTAAACCCTCCTAAAATAGGATCTAAATCTGAAAATAACTAATTACTTTAGGAGTGTAAACCCTTCTAAAATAATAGAATTTACTTAATGACTTCAATTTCTAAGTTCCAATATCAAAATAGCAAAGAAACAGATATTGACCAATTAAAGCCAGTCAGATGAGCAAGAGCAGCCAATTTGATAAACTCCAGAAAGAGCAAGAATAGCCAATTTAATAGACTCCAGAAAGAGCAAGAATAAATCCAGCCAGATAAGCTAAGACAGTTGATTTGATAGATCTTAGAAAATGCAAAAAGGCTGTAAAAAAAAAAAGTAAAAAGAAATACTAAAACCTATAATATTATCTATTAATTAATTACAGCAATATAATTGATTGTTTTAAAAAAGCACTTACAAAGCTGGTGGAACTATATTGCAGATACAGGATTTAACTGCTAATAAAGCAGCAGAGATAAAGATAAGCAGAGAGAAATTCTTTTAATGGAAATAGAATCTAAATTGCAAAAGACTTATCAAAAGAAGATCAGATAAGAGCCAAAGAAAATACCCTTTATCTAAAGCTTTGTGAAGTGGTGCAGAATAGCACTAAGATGTATATAATACAGTCAAATAAGCCATCTATGTGATATAAAATAAATAAACATACATCAATTTAGCTTATGGATGAGGGGAGGAAGGAAGGAAGGAAAGGAAGGGCAAAACATTATGCATAAGGCCAGAGTTGACATATCTAATTTTATCTTATCAAATGGACATCCATCAAATATCCATCAAAAGCATCTATTGGTGCTGTCACTTATTGCCATGAGCTCTGTACATGGGACAACAATGATTATCTTTGTCAGCACTGACAAATACCTCATTTAAGTGACACTTATTTCTCTAAGCATTGCATACTGTTTTAAGCAGCACATACCTTGCTAAGCATTGCTTAGGTGTTTCAAGGGGTTAGCCAACAATTCAAATTCCAATGATCAAACGATCAACTCTGGCTCCTCATCCCATTCAATCCCATCACTTTTGGGCTTGTTGACCCATTCTATATAGATTGTATTAAGTATTTACAATTGACTTGCATCCTTTTTACAAAGCTCTTGCTCCTCTTCAGCATCAGAATCCTTTGACTCCTCACTGCTGTCATCTAGTTGGCTCTGAAGGTCTGAAAGATGAGCTTCAGTCTCTGCAATTACACTAATTAGAAAGGCACAATGAAGAGCATGAGTAGCCTGTTTTCT